>SKCR01041005.1:0-113137 GCA_019454045.1 Zanthoxylum bungeanum
CACTTTCTTCGGGCATTTCGCTGGTAAGAATACTTTAAATAACCCTTCATTTATAATAGGTGGTAACTGCCCATTGTATATTAAAAGCATTAATGATACTTAACAAGCCATGGGAAGTTAATGGAGATGAACAATGATCGTTACCATAATATATCAACTCACATTGACAATCGACATGAAAGACAAAATAGGCTTGTAATGCGTCGCTACCATCTAATCGCCGATCATATATATTAACCCTAATCAAACCAGAAAGCATTAGAGGCCGCACAAGGGCGAATATTTGATCATTATCTAATCCCCACCTTAATACTATTGTTACCAAAAATTTCAACCTCATATGTGAAAAAAATTGGGAGAGTGCAAGTTCTATAGAACTTATTCACTGGAATATACCCCTTCCACAACACCGGTTTTTATATCTTCCACATCCATTAACCTAACAAAAGTTATTAATATCCTCATATAACATATCATTTGCCAAGTAATACTTATGTGAAAGAAATGGACATGACAAAATAAACAAAAATATTAATATACATTAAACAGTTTTAAAATATTACATTATCTTTGAAGGCTTATTTGGTGATGTTATGGATTATGAATGTGAAGTGCAGTTTGTAAGTTTGGTGTGTGTAATGAGATTGAAATATATACATATAGAGTTATAATAGTAATGGATCCAGAAATACGTAAGTAGTGTAGTATATGTATATGTATAGCTATATAAAGTGAAAAAAGTAGTAGTATATTCATGATGTGTATAATTGAACATGAGCATAAGTTTTGGCGTTTGTAAGGGTAAGTGCTGATGAATTAATACATTTGCATATTTGGGTAATGTGTGTGTTATACAAATATTGTGGTATGATGTGTGGCTACTGGAAAGTATAAATGAAACTATGTATAAAGGATTGCATGAAGAGAGTGATATGTAAATGTACTTCTAAATAAGAAAAATGGGAATTGAATATGTGTATGTAAATGATGACATGATTACGCCTCAAGAATAAGAATTGAAAACACATTTGTGCCAAATAGGTGATGTGTGTATGTATATGGGTTATGATATAAGAATGATTCTTACAAATGTAAGAAATAAGATAGTCTAAGTCCAAATATGAATTGATAAATTAGAATGAGGAAAGTTTGCATATGTATATTTTCGACAATACGAATGTATGTATTTGAGCAAATAGATCATAAGATAAATATTAGATGGAAGCATGTAAAGATTAGAATTGTATGTCATTAATTTATAGATATGCATGAATATATGCATGTACTTATATGATATTAGAAATATAGATAAACATATAAGGAAGCATGACTAGGGTAAGTGAAAGCATAAAAAGAATATGCATGTATGTGTTGTTTATGATTTTCAGAAGATTGAATTGCATAGTAATGATTGATTTTGAAATAAAAAAGGTTTTAAGGAAAAGTTTCAACATTTTTGAAAGAAAAGTATTTCAGGAAATATTTCTTACAGCTTGAGATTTAAAGCATGGTTTTTTTTTCGGGCATGATGGAAAAACTCACCTCAGTACGTAACTTAAGATACAGATGGAATTGACAGATATCATATGATTCGGGATTGGGATTGACCATCCTAGAGGTATATATTGGAATTGACGGATTTAGATACATGTGCACATGTGCACATGTGGAGGACTGAGGGGACGCTCTCAGATCCTCGAGCGGGACTAGGGTGACGGCGATACGTAACGCCCATAGATCCTAAGCGCTCAGATGGTAAATTCGTGGGCGGAGATTTGGTGGCAGGGGGGACAACGATACGTAACGCCCAATGTCACCCGGCAGGGTATTTAGGGGGACAGCGAGACGTAACGCCCCTAAACACCGGCGTATTCGGGGGACGGCGATACGTAACGCCCCTGAACACAGATGGATACTTTGGTACAAGATGACCGTATATTGATTTTCAGATTTCGATTTTCAGAAAAAGATTTTAAGATTTCAGAAAAGATTTTTAGAAGGGATTTAGAAAGACGGTTTTAGAGAGATGTACAAGACAGAGTTTTCAGAAAAGATTTTAGTGAAATGAAGAGTTTTCAGAAAAAGATTTGGTACAGAAAAGAGATTTCAGAAAGTATTTTCAGAAAGAACTTTTTATTTCAGTTATAGTTTTACAAAAGAGGAAAAGAATTTCTAGAAAAGGTTTTTGAGTTGAGATGCATATGCATGACACTGCATGATTATTATTACTTTATGTTTATGGTATAAAAAGTAACGTCTCATGAGATTTTAGATTATGCTATGATATTGATGTATAATATATATATATCTTAACATATGTGTATTAATAGAGTATAACTTGAATGAGATTGTGGAATATCAGAGTAGCGTAGCGAAAGCGTAGATATAATTATGTAAATTTGAAGAGTTGCATGTATGATAAATGTATTTGAGAATTGAGTGTATATGGAACTGTAACATCCTGCCTTAGCAGCAATGTTACCGGCAGGAGACAGGCTAAACCCATCTCTATAAGCCTTTGATTCTAGAAAAATTTCGGCATGATGTATTCATAACATCATGCAACCTGGGCCTATAGCCAGCATCCATATATAACATAAACATAAAATCTCGGCCTCAGGCCAGAATCACAAAATCAATGCAATCTAAGGGCCCAACAAATACGCGATGCAGACATAAAGACATAATACAACCAGGGCTCCGTGCCCGACAGTACGTATATACAAAAACTTTTACAACATAAGCTTTCGTGATCAACACGTCTCAACTTATACAATCTAAAACATAAACTATTAGACTCTTTATTTCCCCAAGACCTGGTGACTGGTTGACTGCAACGCTGCTATCTGACTGCTCCGCAACTCTGAAATCTACGGTCGACCGTTAGGTCGCCAACCTGTAAAACTCAAACACTGTAGTATAGTGAGTCATAAGACTCAGTAAGTAACTATGCTCCTACCTTGAGCAACATACACATGCAAGTTTTGAGTTCCAGTTTACATCTTACTCCTGGGATTTCTAAGTGATTCACACATTCTCTAAATTACTAACTGTTTGTTCTGTCTATTTCCTAATCGATTGGCAAACATTCCATTTCTTATATTCCTCTTATGTGAACATCCACACCCATATCTCTTTCTATTTTCTTGTGACATGCTTCCTAGCTTACTCATTTGCAATCACTGTAATCATATGTATATCAATCATGAACTTTTCACAATATCCAAATCTTGCAATCATATATCATTCTTATATAATCTATACCATCACATGTACGACATATATCATCTTTTCATTAATTATATATTGGTTATTAAAACTTATACACAAGCTCTTATATATTTTAATTTTGTTTTTAATTCGCAACAGAACCATTTTAATTCACAACACATTTAAGATCTCATATGCATAACAGTCATAGTACATTATACTACATTGCTAACACACAAGCATAACACCTTTCATCTTATCTTTCTTTTTACTCTACTATCTTAAGCTCAGGTAACTTATCTAAGTTATCTTCTTACCATTCTATTTAACATATCATCAATTCATCATTCATTAAATATTTACTTGTTTATAATACACGCAACTAAGTATTAGGTCTGAGCTAACTATCTAGGTCTTATCCATTTACAAAATATTACTTGTTACTAATCATTTTTGTCTGCTCACACATATCTCAGGTTCTGTTTACTAGTTATATTTTCATACATCCATAATATACATGTCAAGTCTCAATATCATTAACAGCCTCATCAAAAACCCTTCACGCTTTTGTTACGCTACTCAGCTATCTTTCAACTTTCCTATTCATTCTTTGTCACTTTGGTTTGGACACTTATTATAGTTATCTTTCTCTTATTTCATTGAAATATCATCGAATCGGTAATATAAAACATTATTTCTATTCTGATACTATTAGCAACCACATACTTATATATATATAGAATCATGTTATCATATCATGTTATCATCCATCAATGTTTTCTAAAATACTCATTGTATCTAGACATACGACACATATAAACGTCAGTTAGTTATATACTTACATGAATGTGATCATGCTATCATGCATAACATCACTATGGGCATCCAGATGAATTACTAGAATACATGAGTTATATGCATGATTTGTAAACCATACTCTACTCTAACATGTCATGCTTTTATGATTTATATGCATGATTTGTAAACCATACTCTACTCTAACATGTCATGCTTTTAGAAAATACTTTTCTGAGAAACTGCTTTCTGAAAATTCTTTATGAAACTCAGTTTGAAAATCTCTTAATAAAACTTATCTTTCTAAAATCATGCTTTGAATCTCTGGTTTCTGGAAACTATTTCTAAAATCTTGTTTCTGAAAACTGTTTACTGGGAATCTGAAAACTGAAAACTCTTTCTGAAAATCTTTCTTTTTCTTGTACTTCCTTCTAAAACCGTCTTTCTAAGTTATTTCTGAAACTCTTTTCTGAAAACCGAAAACTGAAATCTGAAATCTTTTTTCTGAAAACCAAATCTCCGCCTGTAGGTGCATCTCCGCCCGTAGGCTCATCTCCGCCCGTAGGCGCATCTCCGCCCGAAGGCGTATCTCCACCCGAAGGCGCATCACCGCCCGTAGGCGCATCTCCCGCCAGGAATGTACCATCCGAGCGCTGAGGATCTATGAGCATCCCCATAGTCTTCCACATGTGCACATGTGTCTAAATCCGTCAATTCCAATTAGTGTACAGCTGGGATGGGTCAAATCCCAAATCCCGAATCCATGTGATATCCGTCAATTCCATAATTGTTCAAAAAATCTCGCTGGAATGGGTTTATACCCCAATCCCGATAAAATCCATTAAAACTTTTGTTTTGAAAATATTTATAACTGTTAAATACTTTAAACTTTAAAATCAAATTCAACTGCAGTTCAGAAAAGATTACCCAATATGCATGTTCAATGCATTATGCTTTCATTCACTCAATACATGCTTTCACAAAATAATGCTCACATACACGCGTATGCTTTCTATACATGTTCTGATGCAACTTTTCATATTCTCATATTTTCTCATTCTATTCATGCCCATACTCGTGTATGCATGCTCATGCATATTCATGTCCATGTACTACATTCTCAATTTACATTTGCTAATTCATGTTCAAACAAACATACATATTTCTCATAATCATAAGCTTTCACATCTTATTCATTCACGCATACAAGTTCATGCTCAAACATACACATTCACATACTTCTTTACATATTTACAAATGCACGTTTATAAATATATCACATACTTTCTTATTCATAACCGGTATTCAACAACATCAAGTCATTTCAGTCTACATTCATAATTCATACAATATAATATGTATTCATATATTAACATACATACTAGTTAAGCCAATTTCCTCAAAATATCGAATATACATAATCACGTCAAAATCACATATATGCTACACACATGTTCTTATTCACCATTTTAGCATTCAATCATACTTGCAAACATTGCCATTTATCTCTAATCCCATTTCCCTAGGGTGTAATATCTAAAACCCCTATTCCCAGTTAAAGTTACTATTCACAGTAAACATTTATATATATATCCAAATTATCAACTTTTCATCCACATCATTAATCAATCCACCACTAACATGTATAAACATATATATAATCTCATGTATAACAGGTATACACTTATAGAAAAAATTCCCAAATTCTTGGCTTTCTAACCAAATTACAATTTGCATAGTTTTGCAACTATTTTTTTTTAATTTCTTGCTCTATATCATCACTAAAGCATCCTAGCATGTTTCTATTCCATTATTAAGTTCAATTCCAGGTTTTACCTAAACCCTAGAAATCAATTCAAACAAACTCAAGATGATCACCACATAGAATACTTACCTGGATTCGCGGACACTCCTAGTCCAGCTCATATCTATCAAAACAAATCATAAACGCGATCAGAACCGCTATTTGCGAAACTTTAGACATTTCTATAATAAACTTCGGACCTTCCCGAAATAAACTAATCCTCTCTGATTCTACCGTTTAAACTCCTTTACTCTAATACATATCTTTCTATACTATTCCAACTAGCTACATAGCTTAGATTCTCGTTTTACGTGTTTGCGGCAAATCTTGCGGAAAAGTTTCTGCAAACGCTACGGAAGGTGAAGGTCGTCCGGACCCTTCTGAACTTATCCGGAACTATTTAATTATCTTAGTACATAATTAGGTCATATTCATGATCACGGTCGTTAGACCATAGCCGCGCGAGAAACTTTGTTTTATCGGAAACTCGCTAATTTTACCGGATCGATCCAATTTATTCCGTTTCCACCCGGATTCTACCTCATGCATCGTTTTAACATATTATATCACATCCAATTCATTTCATGTCAATTCACTACACTACGGAACTACTGGAAGCATCCGAATATATAACAATAAACTTTAAAATAACACATTTTAACGGAGAGTCGTACTGAAATTCCGAGGGCATATTCGGAATCCCAACGGCCATACGAACGCGCTGGTGTCTTCGGAATTTCGATCGGAGCTACTGTTCATTTGGGATTACTATTCACGCGCGTGTTCTCTCCTCGTTTTGGGTGCAACCAGCCGCTGTTCGACGAAATCGACTCCGCACACTCGTAGTACTCGTCGAGGGCTTCGATTTGGCGAGTGGCTCGGGCCATGAAACGAAGCGATGAGCTCAAATCAAGAAATCCATCTCGCGCTCGCTCTCCACGTCGTGTCGCCGGATTTCGGCGTCCTTTGGCCTGCCTCCAGCAGCTGGAGGTTGGGGGTGGGCCGGCGGTTCATTCTGTGGTGGTGCGCCGGCCGACGGTGGCCGGAGTGTGGCCGGCACAAGGAGAAAATGATGATTTCTTTTTTTGGAGATGGGGGTCGTTTTTGGAGACTTTGGGAGATTATGCTCTTTTTGCAAATTCTGAAAACTATGGGTTATTTATAAACAATTTCGAAAAATTACATTCTGACCCCTGAAAATTATAATTAGGTCCCTATCATGGAACTTTCTAGAATTTCGCATTTTTGAAGCCCTTCTGGCGTGATTTTCGAAAAGTGTTCAACGCGAAAGTTGTTCGTCTCGGAAAAAAAAGTCTGATGGTTCAAGAATCAACTCAATCGGAGATTGTTTGCTATTTTCGTGACCAAAACCGCAAACATTACGCGTATAAAAAAATTCGCGTAACAGATTTATGGGACGACGCATCTTCTAATGCGACAAATCATCACTTAATATTATTCCGACCCATATATCATCGCTTAAACTCTTATTCTTCATTATCATCCTGTTCCGAGACTATAACTTCAGTCCGGGAACTTCAAAACTGTCCCGAAAATCTGGGATGTTACATGAACACTGTAAAGTATGCTATGTTTGCATTTTATGTATTATTTGATGTAAAGCAAATAATACTGGAATAAATGGATCGATTATGGAATCTAGAGAAAACTTTGATAAGATAGCTATGAGATTATAACATGATTCATGTGACTATATATAGTACATTCAGCTGTATGTGAATATATGATTTGTGTATGAGTTTACAAATACTCTTGTAATGTTTGCCAGTGGACACAGTAAATAGCACGATAAATAATGAAAGACCGGATTCAATGTTTTATGGTCATATAAGCAGATGCAGTATTAAAGAATATGTTTGCAAAAATGAATAGGAATCAAATAGGCAGTTTCGATTCAGAGATGCCAGAAAGTTGACAGATTTATTATAATGCATGGTCACTTAGACAAGCCATGAATGATATATATAAATGGAATACATACTTGCATGTGTTTGACGCTCAAGGTAGGAGCGTAGTTACTTAATAAGTCTTATGACTCACTATACTACAGTGTTTGAGTTTTGCAGGTTGGCGACCTGAACGGTCAGCTATGGATTTCAAAGTTGCAGAGCAGCCGGATAGCAGCGTTGCAGTCAGCAGGTCTTGGGGGATAAGAGTCAAATTGTATAAGTCATAGTTTGTATAGGTTGTAATATGACGATCATGAGTTTATCTTAAAAGTGTTTTTGTATATGCGTAATTTCGGGCACGGAGCCCTGGTTATATTGTTTTTATATGTCTGCATTACATATTAGATGGACCCTTAGGTTGCATTGTTGAGATATCGGCATGAGGCCGAGATTTTATTTTCATGTTGTAAATAGATGCTGGTTATAGGCCAGGTTGCATGATGTTACGAATACATCATGCCGAAATGTTTCTAGAATAAGAGGCTTATGGAGATAGGTTTAGCCTGTCTCCTGCCGGTAACATCACTGCTAAGGCGGGATGTTACAAAGATGGTATTAGAGCAGAGGTTATAGAGTGTCGGTGACTACAGCTGCTGGCTATTCGACTATCTCAGTAAGTATGTGTTTTGTTTTGACCATATCAGTCTTTGCTTGATGATTGGTTTCAGCATGCCCAGGTCAGGATTCGAGGACGAATCCTATATAAGTAGGGGTGAATGTAACATTCCGGGTTATTTTAGCGTGTTGCGTAAATAATATTCTCGTGTGTGGGGCCGCGTCATAAAATGGGAATTTTTATAAGAAACTTATTAAAAGATATTAAATTAATTTGAGGGGTTTAATAGAGATTTACCCTAGATATTTTTACACACATTTAATTAGTAAGCGCGCACACACGTGGACATTTAGTATACATACATTTTAAATACATAAATTTAATTTGCGCACACACACAGCTAAGAGATATATACACACGTAAGAATAGAAAGAAACAGAAAAAAAGAAGAAGGGAAAAATAGAGAGAAAGAAAAGTCCAGAGGGAGAGGGAGAGTGAGAGAGGTCGAGAAAAATGGAGAGATGAATGAAGAGAGACCAAGAGAAAATAAAAAAGAGAGGGGAGCTGAGAGCAGTGGAGCAAGGCAGAAAGAGAGAAGAGAATAAGGAGAGAGGGAGAGACCGAAGCATAGAAGATGAGAAGAGAAAGAAGGGTGACCGAGAAGAAAGAATGCCGAGAGAGAGGGACGTTGAGAAAGGAAGCAGAAACCGGTAAGTATACTATGCTATGAATTTCTTGAATTTGATTGAAAATATAATTTGGGTTTTGATATAAAATTCGAAATTAGGTGAAACAATGGGTTAGAAGTATGTTAAAAAAATAACCTAGATTAAGTATTTTGTATGAAATGAAAAGATGATGAATCAATTAGTGAAGAAGAAGAATCAACAGTGACAACCCTAGGATTTGGGGGGGAAATTTTGAGTGTAGAATAAAGCTGAGATTGGATATATTAAGTGTACTGTTGATAATGTAGAGTATAATATCTTGGAAATAAATACATGAATGTATGAATAAGGCAATAACAATAGTAATGGTGGTAGTATAAGACGTGACAATAGAGATTGGGGTGAAGGAGACAGTAGTAAAAAAATAATAATAAGAATACGAGCAGTAGAGACAGTAGAGTTGGTTTTAATTTGGTTTATGGGAAAATGGGTTAAAGAAAAGAAAGATATAAAGATGAAACCAAGAAGCAAGAGTGAGCATTGTATTTGAATGTAACGAATAAGTTAAGAATATGTTAATTGAAATAGTTATATATATAGATTTATCATTTCGGAAATGGTTAAGTAAAGTTAATGATAAGGTAATTGTTAATTAGAGGTTTTGAGTAAAATATGATTGTTCGAGTAACTGGATGAGTAGTTCGACGTACTATAGGTCTTGATGTAGTATTAATAGTTTAAAAGAAGCTGAAGATGTGATGTGTTTAATCAGAAATGTGTATGATAGTTGATATATCTATGTGATTTGGAATTTTTAATTTTCATGCATGAGTCTGTACCTACGTTTTGGAAGGCATATTTGGTGATGTTTATGGATTATGAATGTGAAGTGCGGTTTGTAAGTTTGGTGTGTTGTAATGAGATTGAAATATGTACATATAGAGTTAAAATGGTAATGGATCCAGAAATACGTAAGTGTTAGTATATGTATATGTATGGCTATATAAGGTGAAAAAGTAAGTATATTCATGATGTGTATAATTGAACATGAGCATAAGTTTTGGCGTTTGTAAGGGTAAGTGCTGATGAATTAATACAATTGTATATTTGAGTAATGTGTGTGTTATACAAATATTGTGTATGATGTGTGCCTACTGGAAAGTATAAATGAAACTATGTATAAAGGATTGCATGAAGAGAGTGATATGTAAATGTACTTCTAAAAAAGAAAAATGGGAATTGAATATGTGTGTATGTAAATGATGACATGATTACGCCTCAAGAATAAGATTTGAAAACACATTTGTGCAAATAGGTGATGTGTGTATGTATATGGGTTATGATATAAGAATGATTCTTACAAATGTAAGAAATAAGATTGTCTAACTACAAATATGAATTGATAAATTAGAATGAGGAAAGTTTGCATATGTATATTTTCGACAATACGAATGTATGTTATTTGAGCAAATAGATCATAATATAAATATTAGATGGAAGCATGTAAAGATTAGAATTTGTATGTCATTAATTTATAGAAATGCATGAATATATGCATGTACATATATGATATTAGAAATATAGATAAACATATAAGGAAGCATGACTAGGGTAAGTGAAAGCATAAAAAAGAATATGCATGTATGTGTGTTATGATTTTCAGAAGATTGAATTGAAGCTTAGTATGATTTTGAAATTCAAAAAGGTTTTAAGGAAAAGTTTCAAACGTTTTTGAAAGAAAAGTATTTTAGGAAATATTTCTTACAGCTTTGAGATTTAAAGCATGATTTTATGTTTTTCGGGGCATGGGGGAAAAACTCACCACAGTACGTAACTTAAGATACATATGGAATTGACGGATATCATATGGATTCGGGATTGGGATTTGACCCATCCCAGAGGTACATTGTAGGAATTGACGGATTTAGATATATGTGCACATGTGGAGGACTAAGGGGACGCTCTCAGATCCTCGAGCAGGACTAGGGGGACGGCGATACGTAACGCCCCTAGATCCTAAGCGCTCAGATGGTACATTCATGGTCGGAGATTTGGTGGCATGGGGGACGGCGATACGTAACGCCTCATGTCCCCGGCAGGGTGTTTAGGGGGACGGCGAGACGTAACGCCCCTAAACCCGGTTGTGGGAACACAGAAAACTGGACGACGTATGCTGTTCCAGGCTCGCGGCCTAGTCGGGAGTACGGAGTAGCCACGGGGGATTAAACCGGAGAATAATGGAGTCGCCACCCGGTGTGAACCGGGAAAATGAGATTTAAGGCCGCACTCACCCCTCGCAAGGGAAGACCTCAAACCGTTGGGTTCGGAATGGTCCCTTACTCATGTCACTTGTAATGAAAGGATTTATATAATAATTTAAACAAGCTGAAGTAACACTTATTTCTAAGGGTATCATGCTTCTAAATTCACATTTATAAAATAAAATATGCGCCTAAATATACATGTATTTCACATATAAGATTGCATGCTTAGAAGTACATTAAATCAACAAACAGACAATTTCATTGGCATGTTGTATTCATGGAAATGCAAGCACATACTAACCACACAAGCACACATAAAGGCGAATCAAATGATGGTGAACATGTGATTTCATAGACATATCATGAACAAATAGCCATTACATGTCCATGCACAAATAAAGGGGTCAACTAAGTACATAATGCAAAAAGACGCTTAGGGATGCAATTAGGCATTAAAGTGAGCATGCCATGACGTGATGCAAAAGAAGATAGATATAGACACAGACGCACATGTGATGAAAATGACTCAATTCAGTGTATTCGCGTTCGTGTAGCGTTCGTAAACGCGTTCGAACGATAAACAGAAGGTTCGCGTTCATATAGCGTTTGATAACGCGTTCGAACGGTAAACAGAAGGTTTGCATTCGTATAGCGTTTGATAACGCGTTCGAACGGGAAACAGGAGGTTCGCGTTCGTATAGCGTTTGATAACGCGTTCGAACGGGATTATAGCAGTGACCTCCAAAATACAGTAAACGACATGACACATGCATGAACAGATGAATACATGAGTTCTCGTACATAACAACATATTAAGGGGCGCGGCAAATCATTGTAGCAAAGGTAGCTTTCAAGCATTTTCACCCCTCAAAGTGGAGGACCCTTAATCTCACTTGATAAGCCCATGCGCAATGCAATATGATGCATGAATTTTCAAAAAAGACGTTATGAAGCGAATAACTAAATAAAAGAGGCGCGGCAAAGTACTGCCGTAAAGGTGGCCTTTTAGGCTCTTTGTCTCTCAAAGAGAGGACCTTTAGACCAACATACTAAGCCCATGCGCGATGTGATATGATGATGCATGGTCATGTAAGAAGACGTCATACTAAACAACAAAAATAAAGGGGGCGCGGCGAAGTACTGCCGTAAAGGTGGCCTTTTGGGGCTCTTTGTCTCTCAAAGAGAGGACCTTTAGACCAACATACTAAGCCCATGCGCGTCACATCACAATACACGAAATAAAGACAATAAAGTGTAGGACTTCGTATGCCCGATTGAACGTACATTCAACCCAAACACACTTCGTCCGGCGCGGCGAAGTAGTGTCACAAAGGTGGCCTTTTAGGCTCTTCGTCTCTCAAATAGAGGACCTTTGGACTAACTCACTAAGCCCATGCGCTCAATCGTATCATACATAAAAAATAAAGACAATCATATCAAACTTAATATGTCCGATTGAACGTGTCTTGCATTCAACCGAACACACATCAATCGGCGCGGCAAAGCATCGTGGTAAAGGGCTTTAACCCTTCCCATAGGGGATCTTTCATTCCACTTACTAAGCCCATGCGCTCGATCGCATCATAACATAAAATAAATAACATGCGGAAATTAAAAGACGGAATAATAAAGTGAGAATAATCAAAATAACATAAAGCGAAATACGCCGTTTACTCAAGTGGTACGTGGAGTTGTGTCCCAAGTACAGACCGCACTACCGTCCATTCGGAATCGGCTACGGAATTTACGTCTGGGTTTCCATCCTATATACCACGAGAGACGACGTATTTTCCGTTTTAATCAATGGCCACAACACACATCACATGCAAACACTATTCAATAAATAATTAAAACACAATTAAAAGAATCAATAAAAAATCAAATAAAAAAAAACAAGTGTGAAAGGTACCCTAAGGTCTAACCTTTTAAGTCGTCTTCCGGACTCGCGTTTACAACCGTCGGAAGGGCTATCACTCCGCAACTTTTCTGGTTCACTGGTTTGCGTTTTACCTCGCTGTTTCGCTGCTCAAGCTACTGTTTTGACCTCCGTTTTGCTGCTGTTTCCTCGCGGTTTCTGCTTATTATTTCAGGTCTCGTTTGTTCACTGTTTTGGCGATTTATGGACTGTTTTCTGTGGTTTTAGGCTACTGTTTTTTTGATGTATTTTCAGGTCACTGTTTTGGTATATAAGAGACTGTTTTGGGTGTTTTTTTGTGGGTTTTAAGTGCAGTATTTTTTTGTCACTGGTTTGGGGATTTATGGACTGTTTTCAGGGTGCAATTTCGGTGGTCAGGGGACTGTTTTAGAGGCTGATTTGCGGTGATTTGATGGCAGTGCAGTGGGCAGTTTCTCGGCAATAACTGGGCTGATTTTTGGTGGTTTATTGCTCACGGTTCATGGGGCTGGATGGGTGTTAATGAAGGCAGTGGAGCCATGGCAATTGCTGCTGTGTGAGCTGCGTGAGTTCATTGATCTTAAGCAACAATAGGGTAGTGACTGTTGAAGGCTGTTTGAAGGGTAAAGGAGGTGCGTGAATTGTAGGTTCGCATGAAGGGGTTATGCGTCTGATTGAATAGGCAGTGCGTGTGAGGGGTTTTGTGGCTCAAGGGCTACGTTGCTGCTGTTGTCTTTTGTGAAGGGCTGTTAAAGTTGTGTGGGCTGTTTGTGTGAAGATTGTGGGATGGCAGGTGGCGTTAAGGGTTATTGTTTGTTGAAGCAACATAGTGGATTGGCGTGAGGTAAAAGGTTGAGGGCTGAGTGTTTTGTTTTTTTTTTTTTGTATTTTTGTTTGTTGTCTGTGTGTTGTTTTTGGCCGTGAATGTCAATTGTCCAGGAAGAGGATGACTTGGTTTTGGGTTGTTTATATAGACAAGTGCCAGGGTTACTCATTGTCTCACAAGGAAGGGATCTTGCATTCAATTTAGGATTTGGTCTTAAGGAAAGTCAAAGATTGAGGGGGGACAAGGTTAATTCAAATTAGGAAGGTGATATCTTTAATTGGTGTTGATTAGGCATTTAATTTGTTAGATTAGGAAGTCAATATCTTAGATTGGTATATAATTTTATTTAGTTAGGGATAATTATATTTGATTTGTTAAGTTTGGTATATAATATCTTTGATTTATCTTTATTAGACATGAAATTTCTTTAATTTGTGTAAGTATTTTTATTATTTTGGTAGGTGATTATTTAGATTTTATTGTTTTATTTATTTGGTATATGACTTAATTAATTATTCTATTTAATTTGGTATTATTATTAATTAATATTTAATTTGTGAATTTAATTTAATTAATTCAATTGGTTTGTGATTTTTAGATTTAACATTTAATTTAGGAATTTAATTTAGTTATTTTAATTTCATTTCAATTATTTAATTTAATTTGTGTTGGTTTTAATTTACTTAGATTTAATTTAAATTTATTTGTGACACAAATATTTAAATGTTTAATTATTATTGGATGTGATTTAATGGGCTTGGGCTAAGGTTAAGTTTTAAAACGGAGATCCAACAGCGAACCCGAAGCTAAACACGTGAACTAAATCCGACAAAACCGTCAATTCTTGACTCTTCCCTTCCGACGTCCGTTTCCCGCGACTTCCGCGACTTAAAAGGTAGTTGTCTCCAAATAAGACTCCTCATCAGGATTTAGAAAGACGGTTTTAGAGAGATGTACAAGACAGAGTTTTCAGAAAAGATTTTAGTGAAAGGAAGAGTTTTCAGAAAAGGATTTGGTACATAAAAGAGATTTCAGAAAGTATTTTCAGAAAGAACTTTTGTTTTAGTTATAGTTTTAAAAAAGAGAAAAGAATTTCTAGAAATGGTTTTTGAGTTGAGATGCATATGCATGACACTGCATGATTATTATTACTTATATGTTTATAGTATAAAAGTAACGTCTCATGAGATTTTAGATTATGCTATGATATATATATATATATATATATATATATATATATATATATATATATATATGAACATATGTGTATTAATAGAGTATAACTTGAATGAGATTGTGGAATATCAGAGGAGCGTAGCGAAAGCGTAGATATAATTAAGTAATTTGAAGAGTTACATGTATGATAAATGTATTTGAGAATTGAGTGTATATGGAACTCTGTAAAGTATGCTATGTTTGCATTTTATGTATTATTTGATGTAAAGCAAATAATACTGGAATAAATGGATCGATTATGGAATCTAGAGAAAACTTTGATAAGATAGCTATGAGATTATAACATGATTCATGTGACTATATATAGTACATTCAGTTGTATGTGAATATATGATTTGTGTATGAGTTTACAAATACTCATTGTAATGTTTGCCAGTGGACACAGTAAATAGTACGATAAATAATGAAAGGCCGGATTCAATGTTTTATGGTCATATAAGCAGATGCAGTATTAAAGAATATGTTTGCAAAAATGAATAGGAATCAAATAGGCAGTTTCGATTCAGAGATGCCAGAAAGTTGACAGATTTATTATAATGCATGGTCACTTAGACAAGCCATGAATGATATATATAAAATGGAATACATACTTTGCATGTGTTTGACGCTCAAGGTAGGAGCGTAGTTACTTAATAAGTCTTATGACTCACTATACTACAGTGTTTGAGTTTTGCAGGTTGGCGACCTGAACGGTCAGCTATGGATTTCAAAGTTGCAGAGCAGCCGGATAGCAGCGTTGCAGTCAGCAGGTCTTGGGGATAAGAGTCAAATTGTATAAGTCATAGTTTGTATAGGTTGTAATATGACGATCATGAGTTTATCTTAAAAGTTTTTTTTTGTGTATGCGTAATTTCGGGCACGTTGCCCTGGTTATATTGTGTTTATATGTCTGCATTACTTATTAGATGGGCCCTTAGGTTGCATTGATGTTGAGATACCGGCTTGAGGCTGAGATTTTATTTTCATGTTGTAAATAGATGCTGGCATGCCGAAATTTTTCTAGAATTAGAGGCTTATGGAGATAGGTTTAGCCTGTATCCTGCCAGTAACATCGCTGCTAAAGCGGGATGTTATAGTCATTCATGGAGAAATTCTTACAGAGCTAAGCTTTGACGCCTTGCATCATTCCTACATTATTCCCAATGATTAGGATGTCATCAACATAGAGAACGAAAAATACTATCATACTCCCACAAGCCTTTTGGTACACACAGGATTCTTCCGTATTCTTGAGAAAATCAGACAATCTAATAATCTCGTCGAATCGAAGATTCCAACTTCGCGAAGCTTGCTTAATTCCATAAATGGACTTCTTAGGCTTACAAACCATGCCTGAGGTTTCACTAGATACAAAACCCTCCGGCTGTTCTATTTAGATTTCTTCATAAAGAAACCCATTAAGAAAATCCATTTTGACATCTATTTGCCAAATCTCATAATCATGGTAAGCAGCAATAGACAATAAAATCCTTATAGACTTTAGCATCACAACTGGCGAAAAAATTTCATCGTAGTCGACACCAGGTCGCTGCATGTAACCTTAAGCTACCAGTCTGGCCTTAAAGGTTTCAACCTTTCCGTCAGGCCCACGTTTCTTCTTGTAAACCCATTTATTGTCGATAGGAACAATTCCTTCAGGAAGCACAACCGAGTCCCAAACTTGATTCTGATGCATTGAGTCTAACTGTGATTTCATGGCCTCTTGCCACTTCGAGGAGTCGATATCCAACATCGCTTCTCTATAGGTGTAAGGGTCAGTCTCTTCAATTAAGAGAATATCCAGACTCTTTTCTTGTATCAAATACAAGCGTTCAGGAGGTCTAGACACCATTTGGGACGGACCTACGGAGTGTGTGTGTAGAAGGCTCTTCATCTATTTGAACGTCAGGTTCTTCCACTGGTTCATTGGTTCCAGGTTGTACTTCATCAAGTTCAACATGTCTGATTACATCCTTTAGACAAAAATTCTTCCTCTAGAAATTTTGTGAAGCGAGCTACGAACACATTTCGATGCTCGGTATCATAGAACAAATATCCTTTCGTATTTGAAGGATATCCAACAAACATAAACTTCTGCCCTCGAGGCAAAAGCTTATCCTGCTGAGCCATCCTGACATAGGTAGGACAACCCCAAATCTTAACATAATTAAGATTCGGTTTTTTACCAGTCAATATCTCATATGGAGTAGTAAGAACAACCTTGGAAAGAATCTTATTCAAAAGATGAGCAGCAGTTAAAAGAGCATAACTCCATAAATAATATGGTAAATCTGTAAAACTCAACATCGATCGGACCATATCCAATAAAGTCTGATTTCTCCTTTCGGACACCCCATTGTGATGTGGAGTACCCGGAGAAGTATATTGAGCGAGAATCCCATTCTCCTTTAAATAATCGGTGAACTCACCACTCATATATTCACCGCCTCGATCAGATCGAAAACATTTAATATATTTACCATTATTTTTTTTTTCTACTTCATTTTGGAATTATTTGAAAATTTCAAAGGTTTTTGATTTCTATTTCATCAAATAAACATAACCATACCGTGAAAAATCATCGGTAAAGGTAACGAAGTAGGAAAAAACCACTGTGAGCAGTTTGACTCATGGGACCACATACATCAGAATGTATTAGTTCCAACAAGTCAGTGGCTCGGTGTCCTCCACCCGAAAATGGGGCTTTGGTCATCTTATCCCGAATACAAGATTCACATGTTGGATAAGGTTCAATGGTGAGATTCTGTATCAAACCATTCCTAACGAACTGGGTTAGGCGTTTCACGCCTATATGACCCAACCTCATATGCCACAGTTCAATATTATTTATTTCAGATACTTTACGTTTATTAATTCCAGCATTAAAGATATCTTGTGAGGTATGCAAAATGTAATGACCATGCTCATTTCGATAAACAAGGATCTGAACATTATATTTATCATATAAATATAAAGAACGATTCTTAATATTTACATTATAGCCATCAATATCTAATACAAAAAGTGATATAATGTTCGCAACACATCCTAGTATAAAAAAGCAGTCATGCCACAAAAGGCTCCCACTGGGTATGGGAATCTCGCATAAGCCCACAACAACTGCATCCAAAGAGTCGCCACTCCCGAATAACAATTGCATCTCCCTAGATTTTAGCCGTCTACTTTCCTTCAGCACCTGTAACGAATTGCAAATGTGAATTGGACAAGTAGAATCCAAAATCCAACTGGACGGCATAGCTTCACAAGCTAATGAGATATCAATAATAGGAAAAATAAAAGTACCTGAAGTAGATGCTCTTTCCTTTCTGATTTGCGCCAAATAGTCAAGACAATTATGTTTCCAGTGGCCAATCTTGCTGCAGTGGTGGAATTTATCTTCGGCAACTCTCTTGGGTTTAGCTATCTTAGCCTGTGGTGGAAGATTTATACCCTTCTTCTTCCCCTTCTTCTTCTTCTATTTTCTGTTTAGATTGGGAGGAAGCGGGAAGAACAGTGGGTTTAGGAGAGCGAGTCGGTACTCTCTTCCTCAAATCTTCCTCCGCTATCTATAACATCTTATGCAGCTCTTGGTAAGAACAACTAATCCCATTCATATTGAAATACATCACAAATTGGCGATATAACGCCGGTAGAGATCCAAGGATGACACTTCGTCCTAAAGCGACATTAAGATGGAAATTATAGCGCCTCAACTGTTTGATCAAATCGGTCAGATGAAGCACGTGAGGGCTCACAGCCTGTCCCTCTTCCAATTTTGCATGGAACAGTTCCATAGCAATCTTATGAACCGAGACACATTCTTGGTTCATCAAGGAATCTCGTAACCGCGTCATCATAGTATATACATCGGGTAATCCAAAATATTGCCTCTTAAGCTCCGGTGCCAAGGAACTGAGAATGTATGATTTGACACGTCTGTCATCATCTCTCAACTTTTGGAGAGTCTCATGTTCCTCTGGTGTAGCATCATGTGCTATGGCCAATGGCAACGGACCTTCCAACACATATTCTATTTGTAATTATTTTCAAAAAATATAATTTAAAGTAATTATTTGTAATTTAACTTTTATTTTCAAAAAAGTAAAAAAAAAAAACCGAATGGATCCGGAACCGGAACTGAACGGTTCGGTTCCGGTTCCACAAAAAGTGGAATCGGAACTGGACGGTTCGGTTCCAATTCGGAACCGAACCGAACCGAACCGCCGATCCGGTCTACCTCTAGCCTAGCTAGACATGGGCCCACATACGTCACCATGAACGAGGGCTAACAACTCGGTGGCACGTACACCTTTACCGTTAAAAGGCGTTTTAAGCACTTTTCCTAATAAACTAGATTCGCAGACGTCATTTGAATTAGTATCAAATCTTTCCAAGTATCCATTCTTCAAAAGAGTGGATATACGAGTCTTGTTAAATATGTCCCAGACAACAATGCCATAATTAAGTCTCATATGATTTACTCGGTTTGAGCCTTTTGTTTGTCATGTTATATGTATGAGATTTGGTTATATTCAAAATATAAATATTATTATTCACATCTAATGTGTATATCACAATATCATCTATATAAACAAAACATTTAGTGTTCATGAACATAAAGGTATACCCGCAACAGGTTAAACTAGATATAGAGATAATGTTTCTATTCAAACTAGGTACATTATAACACTTTCCTAATTTAAGTACATGCCCAAATGGCAGTTCTAAAACTTAGGTTCCCATAGCCAAAACATCGACTCTCGTCCAGTTTCTGACTCGCAGGACGATCTCATCTGAAGCCAGTCTCCTGTTAATCAGTAGATCCCGCACATCAGTACATATGTATGTACCACATCCAGTATCAAAAATCCAATTCTTTAAAACTAGTAGTGGACATGTTTATAACAAACATACCTGATATCGGAGCCTTGCCCGTCTTCACTTCCTTCATGTCTGCCTTGTCCATACAGCAGTCACGCTTCCAGTGACCCTGTTTTCCACAATTTAGGCAGACATCTTGGGATATGTTCTTTGTCTTCCCAGAAGATTATGCTGATTTTTCCTTTGACCATTTTCTTCACACCCCCAGAAGCCTTCGACCAAGCCTTGGCCTTCTGGGATGTCGAAGTAAGATGCGCCTTGCGCTTCTTGCCATTTTAGAAGCTCTGGATCTGCCTCCTTGAGCATAACCATTAACTCTCCAAGACTTTTCTCTTGGTTCAAGATGAACCCGCCCCAGCTATCGGGTAGAGACTATAAGATCAAATCTATGGAAGTCTCGACCTCGTAGGTAATGCCCAGTTAACCTAGCTGTTCGATGTCAGCAATCATCTGCGACACCTAGTGCTCGACAGATGTACCCTCTTACATACGCGAGTGAAAGAGCTCCTTTTGTAATTCATACTTCTGAGATCTAAGATTAGATCTGTGAAGATCCTTCATCATGGTATAAGGATCTAATCCTTAATTCTGACGAAGAAATTAAGAAGTCATTGCAGCAAGAATAACAGATTGAGCACTAAAGTTATCATCACGATGAGTCTTCTAAAGCTTATGTTCTACTATTTGCTCAACTCTGGGCTCAGGCCTGAGAGGTTTCTCTATTATATAGAGTAACTTCTTGGCTTCCAGGACTATCATAAGATTCAATTCCCAATCTGCAAAATTTTATCGTTAAAGACATTTGTCACCTAAGATTATGTCCTTTGACGCTAATCTTTCCAGTTATATTGATTGCTATAGTCCAACTATCCAATCAATGATTTTAGGTACAATCAAATATAATGATTACTATAGTCCAACTATATAACCAACTACAAATGAAGTAGTATGTTGTACAGTCTAACTGTTTAAAGAAAGCAATATTTAATATTAGTCCAACTAATATATTTATAACAATGTTAAATAAATAAAAGAGCGCGTATTGACAAGTATTTAAACGAAATTGCAAATTTAATAATTGCCTCCCACTATTTTTCGGCGAGCCTCTAACCATCTGTGGAATACTCGGGAAACCTAGTTTCCTAGTGGGCTAGAATCCCGTTAAATAACCCACGACCTTGACTTTGGCCAACAAGTTGTATGAAACTTAACTTGGTACATCTCTAAGATCAATTGGATCTCATCCAATTCCTAGATCCAGTAGGTGGACCTCCAAGTCCGAAATATATATCCAATATATGTAAATATATCCAATATATTTCCTAACATTTTTCCTCTAAATCAACTAAGTCTTGGCTTTGGCTCAACAAGCTTAATGATTCTAGTTAAGCGTGACCCATTGACAGTTGGAAAGCTTCGTAATGGAAGTCGATGAACTAGAAGTGACCTTGACTTTGGCCAACAAGTCACAACCGCCCAAGACATACGATATGGAACAAAGCTTACGCGGTTCAAACACATCCGCGATGGACAAAGGTCTTGACTTTGGCCAAAAAACCAATGCCAATCTTGGATCTTGAGAGAGAACCACTCAATGGAAGGAAAAACGCTTAATATTGTTTGAGGGTTTTTCACGTAAATTGGCAACCAATTTATTATCTTTGATTATGTCTCATCATACACCCTTAAGCATGCATTCTAGAATCATATTAAGGCGCGAAATAAAATAATAATGATATACGGATGGATATATAACAAACTTTGTTCCTAGAACAAATCTCTCCCTTTCCTCTCTCCCGCTAGCACTATTCTTACTTCTACCCAATTACATAATACTTCTGAAGAAACCTTATTTACATTGAGGGGAATTGGTGAGAAGAGAAATACAATGAGAAAAGAGATAATAGGCTAGACACGCAGGTCCAATTTAATAAATTCTAAATTTATTACAACAATTTCCAAAATTGCCCTCACCCTTCTAATATCCATCTGATATACATTATTCATACATATACATCCAAGTATTCACACAAAGCATGTTATTCAATCAATCTAATCTAATCCAATTAATTAATCTTTGTATTAATGATCATCCAATGTTCAAACAACGATTTGATTTGCGCGAGTCCAACTCGTTTAAGAATAAATACTCAAAGTACGTATTCTTGAATTTTATCGAACTATAATTTTAAATCCAATTTAAATTGTATCCAATACTAATTCATATTTAATTCCAAATTAAATAATTACACTTCTAAATAGTGCATTTTAGACTTAGATTCTAAATCAAATCTTGATGGGTCTCAAAAACCCAATTAACATCCAGTGTTAATTTAATTAAAGTCCAATGGGCTTTTAATTAATTCTTAAGGCATGGGCTTTGGCCGATATGGATCAAACCCAAATGCCAAGGCCCAATTAAGGAATCACCCTTTTTGTCAAAAATCAATTTAGGCCCATTAGGCCCAATTAAATTATTTAAATGCCCAATTGTCATATTTGGATTTTATGGAAATGGTTTTAGGCCCAATTGGATCCAACCCAATTGTCCAAAATCAAACTTGGCCCAACCAAGCCCATTAAGCCCAATTACTATAATTAAATTAATATATTATTCTAAATTGCATATTAATTCAATTCAAGTGTAATTAACATAATTAATCAACTAATATAATGTTACCAAAACACTAATTATATCAATTAATCATGCTTAACATTTCCAATTCATGTCCAACACAAATTAAAGCAAAACAATTCATCACAACATGCTTCATACTCACGGTTTTGGCAAGGAAATTATCATACAATTTGATTTCAATCCAATTAAATCAACATCTAACATACATTTCATGCCAATTAATATATCCAATTGCTAATTTGTTTAAAAATCACCATGAGTCCTCCTAGGGTAGTAATCGAGTCTAATGAATTAGGGATTTTGATCTAATCAATTTATCTCAATTCCAACAATGCACAAATCCAATTCAACATCATATAAGCATAATCCAACAATCAATTTAGGCATTTCATGCTCCAAACACAAAAATCCCAAAATAAAGTATATAAACCCTAGAACTCAAATCAAACTTAGGATGGCTCTGATACCATTGTTAGTGTTCCTAGAACATGCCAAGGATCTCTAAGAGTGATTTGTGTGTGAATAAATAAGAGGAGTTGCGGAAATACTCACAATGCTTTGTAGAGAAAATCAAGTTTTTCATGGATGTAATGGAAGCTCCAAGCCTTCAAATTGAATTCCAAACTCATGGGTGAGTTTCCCTATCACATTCTTTTGACTCTAAATGTGCTAGCAAGCTTGAATTTTTGAAACAAAAATTCCATGGAGAGAGCTTGAAGTTTCGGCCAAGAGAGGAAATTGGAGGAGAGAGTGAATAGTAAGTGTAACTTCCAAAGTTGACTACTTTTTAAACAAAAAGTTGGTGTGTAGGATTTGGTTTGTGTGTTTTAAAAGCAATCCAAGCTTTTCACACAACCATTTACCAAATTCCATCACTAGTCAAACACATTGATGTAAGTTGGTGGGCCCCACTTAAAATTCCAAATTTAAGTCGGACAATTCAACACGCAACTTCGCTCGGTCCCGGGTTCGTTTAATTCCGAATTAAACGAATTTTCCGTTACGACATAATTAAATCTAATTTAATTAAAAAATTATGCCTTTCAAAATTATTATGAAAGTCGCTTGCGAATTAATTATAAATTAATTCGTTCTCTAGAATTAAAATCCAATTTTAATTCCACGTTGAAATCTAATTTCAATTAATATATCCAATATATTATTTTAGCTCAAATAAATAAATTAAATAGAAAAATCCAATTTCACTATTAAATATATTTTAACGATTAATTCCAAATTAACCTCGTTCTCTATTCTCGACGAAATTAATCCAGGATAAATTCTCGACGCAATTAATTCAAGATTAATTCTTTCTCTGATAATTAATTCCCAGATTAATTTTCTCTCTCATAATTAATCCCAGATTAATTCTGTTCGAGTCAAATATCATTAATGAATCTTTAAGAAGCGACCCAAGAGATCCCTGGATATGTTAGAAGTAAATACGATCATCGGACTATCCGAACACGTGCGTACCCGGTACCACATTCTCACCGATTTACAAGACATGGTTGGCTTTTAGCAAAGCACCGTGCCTACCCAATTCTCCAGAAATTTTCTTTAAAGGAATATATAATCTTTATCAGGCATAGTATACAATGTATTGCGTATAACGATCCAGTATCGGATGTCACATGCTAGGCCTGGGGCTGGAATTGTGTCTGCCCCGTACGAAGCATATATCGGATCACTGGCAACTAGTCTCTATAATCGGATAATCATGACCTAGTCATATTATCCCGATGACTACAGTACTTAAGAGTACCAGTTTCGTATCCCTGCGTGATCATCATCTCCATATGACTGAAGTGATACTTCCATCTTGACATCACACCAAATACACTACGACTCTCAGTATACCTAGAAGAGGCGTACACAGAACCTGTTGAAGCCCCGGATGACCAAAACCAATGTATACTGATTGTCGCAAGTATTAGCGAGGCAAGTCTCAAGTTAAGACCAAATACACCTACCTTGATTCAGATTCCCATAGACACATAGTCATACTACCAATGGGATTTCGATGGGTCTATCCAGAGCGAAGCTATTCCCGTACCATCGGTAAATAGAACCTCCTATTACACTTGCATAAGTATCATATACTTAAATATATGAGAACTATGCCATTAAGCTTCATAACGCGCACAAGTGTAATACTAGCCTATTCTGCATTATCGATGTCATGTCTCAATAATACTACGACTAAGGATATTTAATGATTAATACTGTCTCATATATTATTAATCCGGTACTAATCATATGGACTTTTATCATTTATATATCCAGGTAATCCAATTACAAATGATAAAAGAGCAATTTCCTTTGTCACATAGTTAATTTTGTACAAGAACACCATGTTCTTTACAAAACAGTGATACAATGGGTCACAATTGTCCAACACCACATCAGGTTAAACAAGATACATAGATAATGTTTCTAGTCAAATTAGGTACATAATAACAGACTTCTAGTGTAAGTACATGCCCCGAGGGCAGTTCCAAAACATAGGTCCCTACAGCCAAAACAACGACTCTCGTCCCATTTCCGACTCGCAGGTCAATATCTCATGAAGCCAGTTTCCTGCTAATTTGTAGATCCTGCACATCAGTACATATGTGAGTACCACATCCAGAATAAAAAATCCAATTTTTAAAACTAGAAGTAGACATGTTTATTTCAATAACAAACATACCTGAAGCCGGAGCCTTGCCCGCCCTCGCTTCCTTCAACTCCGCTTTGTACTCACGGAAGTCACACTTCCAGTGACCCCGTTTGCCTCAGTGTAGGCAAACGTCTTGGGATTTGTCCTTAGTCTTCCCAGAAGACTTTGATGATTTTACCTTGCCCTTTTTCTTCTTCTTCTTCACACCTCCAGAAGCCTTCAGCCAAGCCTTGGCCTTCTCAGATGTCGAAGTAAGATGCGCCTCACGCTTCTTGCCCTTCAGAAGCTCTGGCTCTGCCTCATTGAGCATAGCCATAAACTCTCCAAGAGTCTTCTCTTGGTTCATCATATTATAGTTCATGATGAACCCGCCCCAGCAATCTGGCATAGACTGTAAGATCAAATCTATAGAAGTCTCGGCCTCGAAGGTTATGCCCAGCTGACCTAGCTATTCGATATCAGCAATCATCTGTGACACATAGTGCTCGACAGATGTACCCTATGACATACGCGAGCGAAAGAGCTTCTTTTGCAATTCATACTTCTGATATCTAAGGTTAGATTTGTGAAGGTCCTTCAATTTCAACATCATGTTATAAGGATCCAATCCTTTATTTTGACGAAAAAATTGAGGTTTTATTGCGTCAAGCATTACAGATTGAGCGATAAAGTTATCATCTCGATGAGTCTTCCAAAGCTCATGATCAACTGGTCGCTCAAGTCCGGGCTCAGGCCCGAGAGGTCTGTCTATAACATAGAGCAACATCTCGGCTCCCAGGACTATCCTGAGATTCATCTCCCAATCTGGAAAATTAGCGCCGTTAAAGAAATTCTCGCCAATGATTATGTCTCTAACACTAATCTTTCCAGCCATCTCGATTGCAATAGTCCAACTATTCAATCAACGATTTCAGGTACACTCAAAATGTAATGGTTACTATAATCCAACTATATAACCAACTACAAGTGGAGTAGTGTCTTGTACAACCTAACTGTTCAAAGAAAGCAATAAAATAATATTAGTCCAACTAATATATATATAACATGATATAATATTAAAAAGCGCGTATTAACGAGTATTAAACGAAATTGCAAATTTAATACTAGTCTCCCACTATTTTTCGGCGAGCCTCTAAACTTCTGTTAAGTACTCAGGAAACCCAGTTTCCTAGTGGGCTAGGACCCCGTTAAATAACACACAACCTTGACTTTGGCCAACAAGCTGTATGAAACTTAACTAGGTAGATCTCTAAGATCAATTGGATCCCATCCAATTCCTAGATCTGGTAGGTGGACCTCCAAGTCCAAAACATATATCCAATATATCATCCTAACCTTTTCCTCTGAATCAACTAAGCCTTGGCTTTGGCTCAACAAGCTTAATGATTCCAGTTAAGCGTGACCCATTGACAGTGGGAAAGCTTCGTAATCCACGTCGATGTTCAGAATTGACCTTGACTTTGGCCAACAAGTCATAACTGCCCAAGACATGCGATATATAACAAAGATTTCGTGTTTCAACCACATCCGCGATGGAAAATGATCTTGACTTTGGCCAACAAATCAAAGTCAATCTTGGATCTTGAGAGAGAACCACTCAATGGAAGGAAAACGCTTAATATTAATGTGACAGTTTTTTTTTGTGTAAATTGGCAACCAATTTATTATCTTTGATTAGGTCTCATCATACACCCTTAAACATGCATTCTAAAAGCATAATAAGGCGCGATACAATAATAATGATATGCGGATGGATATAAAATACAATTTATTCCTAGAACAAATCACTATATTTGCTCTCTCTCGCTAGCACTTTACATTCTTCTACCCAATTACATAATACATTAAAGATAACTCATTTTCATTGAGGGGAATTGGTGAGAAGAGAAATAAAAGAGATAAGGAGGTGAAAGGCTGGACACGCAGGTCCAATTAAATAAATAAGTACCATACTCACAATAATTTCCAAAATTGCCCCCACCCATCTAATATCCATCCGATATACATTATTCATACAATTACATCCAAGTATTCACACAAAGCATGATGTCAATCAATCTAATCCAATTAATTAATATTTGATTAATGACCATCCAATATTCATACAACGATTTGATTTGCGTGAGTCCAACTCGTTTAAGAATAAATACTCAAAGTACGTATTCCTGAATTATATCGAACTACAATTTTAAATCCAATTTAAATTGTATCTAATACTAATTTATCTTTAATTCCAAATTAAATAATTACACTTTTAATAGTGCCTTTTAGACTTGGATTCCAAATCCAATCTAAATGGGTCTCAAAGGCCCAATAGCATCCAATGCCAATTCAATTAAAGTCCAATGGGCTTTCAATTAATTCTTTAGGCATGGGCTTTGGAAATTATGGATCCAACCCAAGATGTCAAGGCCCAATTTAGGAATCACCCTATGTCAATAAAATCATTTTCGGCCCATTAGGCCCAATTAAATTTTAAAAGGCCAATAAGTCATATTTGGACTTTATGGAAATGGTTTTAGGCCCAATTAGATCCAACCCAATTGTCCAAAACCATACTTGGCCCAACCAAGCCCATTAGCCCAAATACAAAAAATTAAATTAATATATTATTCCAAATTACATTTAATCCAATTAAAGTGTAATAGGCACAATTAATTAATTAATATAATATTTCCAAAATATCAATTAATCTAATTAATCATGTTTAATTCTCAAATTCATGTCCAACACAAAATTGAGGCAAAATCAATCATTCAACATGCTATAACTCACGGCAATGGGCAAAAATAATATCCAATTTTGATTTCAATCTAATTAAATCAACAATCAATATTCATTTCATGCCTTAAACTCATCCAATAGTCTAAATTCAAAAAATCTCCATGAGAACTACTGAGGGTTCCATTCGGCCATATTTGGTTTTTGGGGAAAAATTAATCTAATCAACTTTCTCAAATCCAATCATGCATAACTCTAAGTTATCATAATCTAAGCATAACCAAACAATCAATTTAGACATTTACAGGCTCCAAACAAAATACCCAAATTAAAGTCCATAAACCCTAGAAATTAAAATCACGTTTAGGTGGCTCATGATATCATTTTTAGTGTCCTAGACATGCCAAAGATCTATAAACATTGATTCAAGTGTGTGAATTAAACAAGTAAGTTTGCGGAAAGCACTTACATAGATCGGTTTGGATGATGGATTTCAAAATCTTTCTTTGTATGTTGGAAGCTCCAAGCTTTGAAATGAATTCCAAACTCAAGGGTGAGTTTCCCTATCACCTCACAAGACTCCTTTAAGTGCTAGCTAATTGAAAATTTTGAAACAAAATTTTCCTTTGGAGAATAAGAACTCACGACAATGAGGTAGAGAGGAATTGAGAGTTTTTGATATTTTGTTTTTCCAAAAAACTAATACCAAAGTTGACTTCCAAAGTTGTGTATATCTTTTCAAAAACAAAAACTAAGTGTGTTGGAAGAAATAATGCATTAAATGCATCCAACCACTTCCATCAACTAATGACTAATGATGTAAGTTAGTGGGTCCCACCACTTTAAATTCAAAATTCAAGTTGGCTTACACAACAAACTTTAGGCTCGGGTTCGTTTAATCCGATTAAACGAATTTTCCGTTGTGACGTAATTAAATCCAATTTAATTAAATAATAATGCCTAGCAAAATTATTACGAAAGTCGCTTACGAATTAATTCCAAATTAATTCATTCGCCCGAATTAAAATCCAATTTTAATTCCGCATTGAAATCCAATTTCAATTAATATATTCAATATTTTATTTAATCGATTAATTCCAAATTAATCGTGTTCTCTATTCTAGATGAATTTTATCCCAGATAAATTCTTACCGCAATTAATCCCAAATTAATTTTCTCTCTCATAATTAATCCCATATTAATTCTGTTCGAGTCAAATGCCATTGGTGAATCTTTGGAAGCGACCCAAGAGATCCCTGGATATGTTGGCAGTAAATACGATTGTCAGACTATCCGGCACATGCGTATCGCGTACCACATTCTCACCGATTTACAAGACATTGTTGGCTTCTAGCAAAGCAACGTGCCTACCCAATTCTCCAGAAATATTCAACGAATAATATATAATATGTGGCATAGTATATAATGCATTGCGTAATACGATCCAGTATCAGATGTCACATGCTAGGCCTAGGGTTGGAATTGTGTCTGCCTCGTACGAAGCATATATCAGATCACTAGCAACTAGTCTATGTAATCGGATAATCATAACCTAGTCATACTATCCCGATAGCTGCAGCATTTAAGAGTACTTGTTCTGTATCCTGCGTGATCATCATCTCCATATGACTGAAGTGATACTTCCATCTTGACATCACACCCAATACACTACGATTCTCAGTAAACCCAGAAGAGGCGTACACAGAACCTGTTAAAGCTCTGGACAACCAAAACCAAAGTGTACTGATTGTCGCAAGTATTAGCGATGCAAGTCTAAGGTTAAGACCACATACACATACCTTGATTCTGATTCCCATAGACACATAGCCATACTACCAATGAGATTCCGATGGGTCTATCCAGAGCGAAGCTGTTCCCGGTCCAATGGCTAACAGAACCTCCTATCAAACTTGCATAAGTATCCAATACTTAAATATATGAGAACTATGCCATTAAGCTTCCATAACGCGCACAAGTGTAATACTAGTCTATTCTGCATTATCTATGTCTAGTCTCGATAATACTACGACTAGAGATGTTTAATGATTAAACCGTTCGTGGATTAATATTGTCTCATATCTTATTAATCCGGAACTAATCATAAGGACTTTTATCATTTATACATATCCAAGTAATCCAATTATAAAATGATAAAATAGCAATTTCCTTTGTCACATAGTTAATTTGTACAAAAACACCATGTCTTTTACAAATAGTGATGTTACGGGTCATAATTGTCCAACACCTTGTTCTAATACTTTGTGTCCTAGTAGAGTCTTTTACTTATTTAAGGTAGGTATGAGATAGTTTTTATCAGAACAACTTTTGTAACCGGTATTACTAAGGGGTAAGAATCTTTGTAGTTTAGTGTTGTATCTATATCGGGTTTCCTGGGGTAATGTAATTTAATCATCTCTTCTTACGTCTTTCATTTACTTACTGGGAGCCTGTGTTTGAGGTCTAAAATTATTTTCATCCTATTTGGCATCTTTTATTTATTGGAACTCCCATGTCTAATTTTGATTTCTTGATTCTTTTATCTTCCTGTCTATTCTTCATTACTCGAGGAACTTGCAACCTATAGGGGGTATTCTGAGCTATTGGATACACTTGAAGGAATTTTCGGATGAAAGGAGGTGTCTTTCTAGGAAGGAAAGAATCTTACAAGAAACGAAGGAACCATACCTAGGTTTTCCTCTTGTTCAGGCTTATTCTATTATCTTTACTACTATAAGTTCTCGCACTTCCTTACTTAATTGTTTCTATATCGTTATATTTTGTTCACTCTGGTTGCTTGAACATATACATTAAATTATTTACTCTTCTTATAGCTTCATTTTCCCAATTCTTTACGTTACTATTTTTGGAACTTTACTATATGTTCTCCCAACTTATCTTGAACTTCGGCTAATAGGCCATGATTACTACAGAAAAATCATTAACTATAATAAGAATTTTGGGTACTTTTACTAGGAAGTTAAGTTGGGAATTCATATTGAACTGACTATGGAGCTTGAAGACATACTCAAGGATCAGATACTGGAGAGGTAGTGCCTCGCATACTAGTACCCGGTTGTAGGCACTGCATTTTTGCATATAAGTCCATGTGATGAGTCTCATTTGGAGACACTACCTTTTAAGTCATGGAAGTCGCGGGAAACGGACGTTGGAAGGGGAAATTCAGAATAACCATGTCATCAGATTTATTTCATAAGTTCACTGTTTTCGTTCGTGCTGCGTTCGTGACCACGTTCGAACGTCAAGCAGATTGCGGACATTCGTGTAGCGTTCGAATCGGCGTTCGAACGGTGTCGGTATTTCTGGTTTTGCTGCTAGCCTCACAGCTAAACACAATTAGCCCACCAAAGCCCATAAAACACATCCCAATTAATAAAACACATATTTAACACATGGGGAATTAAATAAAATCTAAAAATCATATACCAAATTAAAATAAATATCAAATAAAATAATGCCTAATTAAAATCAATCAAGATTATTATATACCAAACTAAAACAATTGTATGCCTAATCAAAACAAATTAAATATATTAACTTCCTAATTAACCAAATTTTGTCCCCCAATCAATCTTTGATTTTCCTTGTTTGACACTAAATCAAATCCCCATTTAATGCACCAAATCCCTTCCTTGTTAAGCAAGGAGAAGCCCTAGCCCTTTGCCTATAAAAGAAACCCAATTCCAACACTTCCCCCTCCGGACTTTTCACGAATATACAGTAAAAAAGAGCTCTCAATTCACGCCTAAGACAATAACAAGAAGGAAGAAATTTCTCTTCCCCTCCTCCATCTACATCACCGAAACTGATCGCCCTAAACAACCTCTACATTAACCGAAAATCACACTTGGAATAACTCTTACATTAACCAAAAATCACACCCTCATACAGTAGCTTAAACACCTTAAAATAGCCCCCAAATCACCTAAAATAGTAACAAAAAACTACACTTAAAGCCTTTAAAAAAACATCCAAAACAGTAGCCTAAAAACACCAAAAATAGTGACCGAAATACAACAGTAAAACAGCAGCAAAACAGTAGTGAAAACAGCAGCTCGAACAGCGAGGCAGCAAAGGGAAATGTTGAACCAGTGAACCGGAGGAGTTGCGGAGCATCCACCATTCCGACGACCGCGTACGATACTTCTGAGAGTCGACATAAAAGGTTAGACCTGAGGGCACTCTTCGTATTTATTTTTATTTATCTTTTAATTGTCTTAGTTATTTACTTCGTATGAGAGTCGTTCATGGATGCATGTTGTGGCTTTGAATAAAATGGAAAATGTGTCGCCTCTTGTGGTATATAGGATGGAAACCCAGACATAAATTCTGTAGCCGAATCCGAATGGACGGTAGTGCGGTCTGTACTTGGGATACAACTCCACGTACCACTTGAGCAAACGACGCATATTTTGTTTTATGTTGTTTTGATTCGTTTATTATCCGCTATTTAAATTCTACATGTTATTTGTTTGAGTAATGATGAGGTAAAGCGCATGGGCTCAGTAAGTGCGATTAAAGGTCCTATATTTCGAGGGGTTAAAATCCTTTACCACGATGCTTTCCCACGCCGGATGATGTATATTCGGTTGAATGTGAGATGTGTTCAATCGGGTATACGAAGTCGGATATTATTGGCTTTATTTCTTATATGCATTGTGTTATTAGCGCATGGGCCTAGTAAGTCGGATTAAAGGTCCTCTATTTCGAGGGGTTAAAATCCTTTACCACGATGTTTTGCCGCGCCGGGCGAGGTACACATGATTGGATGGGAATGAGTTCAATCGGACACGTGAGGTCCTACATTGTGGAATTGTTTGTCTATGTATGTGTTGCATGCATCATGTCTGGTTCCGTTTGAACGCGTTCTCGAACGATATACGAACACGAACCTTCTGTTTACCGTTCGAACGCACACGCATGCATTTTCTTAGTTTTATCACGTATCACGCAAACGCCACATGAACGCGAACCTTCTATTTACCGTTCGAACGCGTTTTACAAAGGCTACACGAACGCACACGTATTTTCTTTATTTTATCATGTATCAGGTCCTGTCCCATTCGAACGCGTTCTCAAATGCTATACGAACGCGAACCTTATGTTTACCATTCGAACGCATTTACGAACGCCACACGAACGCACACACACTGAACTGAGTCATTTTCATCATATTTTATGCATAATTGCGCCTATTAGTTATCCATTGTATTACGAACCTGATTGCTTCTCTTTATTACGCATGATTGTGCAATTGCCATTTATCTGCATTCCCCACATGTATGAGTACAATGTGCTTATTAAGTTGTATGCTTGCCGTATGTTAATTTACCTTTATGCATGCAAATTCGGACATAGATTATATGCAAATAGGTTGTATGCAAACATGAAAATTGTGTTATGTGCAAACTCAGATATGAGCTTTGTACTTATACATGCGAACTTAGGAGTAAATTATCCTTGGAAATAAATGTTGCTTAGGCTTTGTTAAATTATTGCACAAATCATTTCATTACAAGTGGCATAAGTAAGGGACCATTCCGAACCCAACGGTTTGAGGTCTTCCCTTGCGAGGGGTGAGTGCGGCCTTAAATATTTGTCCTGGTCCACACCGGGTGGCGACTCCATTATTCACTGGTTTAGTCCCCCGCGGGCTACTCCGTACTCCCCAACCGGGCCACGAGCCCGAGACAGCATGCGTCGCCCAGTTTCTGTGTCCCACAGTATGGCGATTCCACTGGGGATAGAGAATCGGCCCCGAAATAATGTCTTGTAATATTATGATTTGTGCTTTAATTAACCGTGTCTACTGTGGGTTAAAAGGGGTTTAATCAAAGGCACTTTTAAGGCTGGGTAATGGTTTGGCGTCTTCCTACATTCACTACCTTTCTATAAGGAAAAGCCGTGAAGACACCTAGATAATATTTACACGTAGCCTATTATTATGTACTAATTTGGAGGACCCGTTGTTTATTCATGTCATTAAGCGATAAGAGCCTAAGAGGCTATGGTACTTAAGAGAGCCTCGCTCCACCCTCCCTCTGGGGAATCTACAACGGGAAATCCATCTGATAGTCAGTCACACACTATAACTCGTTGGCACGCACTGTAAGGTATAAAAAAGGTGCGCTCACTTGGTCGCTCGAACCCTTGAGTGAAGAGACCTAGTTGTGGACAATCCTTCGCTAGCGAGAGTCTTTGTCTACACTCCCGCAAACCCACATGTAGACCAGGGTTGTATGGCCTATAGCAACTATTTCCTTGTGCTTGTGGACCATCCTCATTTGGATGCAGTTGGGCTTCTTGTCAGAAATGCAAACTTTTTGGGCCATTTAAACCGGGGCGAGTTCGTTTCCTATGACAATTGGGCCAAAAACTTCTAAAATGTTGATGGGCCACTCTGTAGAAATTATTTTTGTATGTTTGTGTTTAGGAAACATTGTCGTTTGGATTCATTCGGACCTTTTTTTCATGAGGTATGGGCTTGTTGGGCCATTTAAACTGGGACAAGAACGTATCTTATGATGATTGGGCCAAAAGCTTCTAAAACACCGATGGTCCGTTATATGTTTGTGTTTGGGAACATTATCATTTGGATGTGGTTAGACTTCTTGCCATAAGATGTGAACTTGTTAGGCCATTGAAACTGGGATGAGTTCACTCCTATGACAGTTAGCCCAAAAGCTTCTATAATGATGATGGGCCGATTTGTGTGAAAATCTTAATGAATTGATATATTCCTTGTATCGCATGCATCTCATTAATCTCATGCATACATATATCCTGGTAACACATTCTATGTCTATAAAAGACATCATAGATTCCTGTTGAGTTAGGGAAGATGAAGGACTCACTAAAAGACCGGTAACAGATATTAGTACATCCGATAGCGAGGTATCCCGGATAGATCAGTTGGAAAACTGTCTCACCAAAATTACTGAACAGTTGCAAGCATTGACTACTACTGTGGCTGGTATAGCTGTACCCTGTGCTGGGGGAAATTCTGAGAATGTGAGTCGCGAGGAGCCTCCGAATGGGTTGGGGGAAGATATCCCCGCTTTTGATGACGACATGGCAGAGTATGCAACAGGCAGAGTGATTGGGTCTCAGGCAGAATTTCAGAAGCTTCGGGATCATGTTGAAACAGTTACCCCCAAAATGAGGGGTAAACATTAGGAGTTGTTAGATTATGAGGCAATGACCTTCGAAGAACAGTTGCCAGCTCAGTTCAAGATGCCGGATATGGCTAAGTTCAACGGGAATGGAGATTCGATGGTCGATCTCCGTCAGTATGTTTCAGTTATGAGTTTAGTGGGTTTATCCAAGCGTCAAGTGCAGAAAATGTTTGGGATGTCACTGTTGGTAAATAATAACCAAGCCCCAAGATCAACAAGAACAAGCAAAATATATAAATACATGAATGAATAAATTGAAGTATGGCGGAATCATACTCACAATACTTGAAAATGGATGCTTAGATGATGCGAAAACTCCTCCCTTGTGCAGTGAAGCTCTCGGCCAAGAAGAAAAGAGGGACTCCAAGTCGAGTTTGATCCTTCCAAGCTCAAGGATTAACTTCCCATATCACCTATGTATGATCCCTTGAAGGTGCTAGCCTTTGTTGTGATTTTGAATGCACAACTTCTTCAAATCTTGCCACAAAAATTGAAGAAAGGAGAGCCAAAAACTGCTTGCAAGTTTCGGCAATGTGAGAGAGAAAAATTGAATGATTTTTGTTACAAAAAATCAATTTATATTTATGCCATAATATCTATTAAATTAATAATAAACTTATGACACAAATCATGCAATGGCTTAGAGTGTCAAACACTCAATTTCCATGCAAAACCATTGAGTGCATTGTACACTATCTCCATGCAATGCATTAGAGTTAAATAATGCACAATATGACATGTGTCATGTGGGCCCCACACGTTTCCAAATGAAAGTGGGCCCACGTGCACTCACGCGTTCGGGTTCGATATTTCCGAAATACCGAACTTACGTCGCGACGTTAATTAAATCGAATTTAAATAAATAATTGCGCCTAGCGAAATTATTATTTACGTCGCTAACGAATTAATTCTAAATTAACTCGTTTGCCCGAATTAAAATCTAATTTTAATTTCGCGTCGAAATCGAATTTCGAATATAATAATTTTACGATTAATTCCAAATTAATCGTTCTCTCTCTATGTATAGTACTTTATCCAAGATAAAGTCTCTCCGTAATTAATCCAAGATTAATCGAGTTTGAATCATACGTCATTGGTGAATCTTCGGGAAGCGACCCAAGAGATCTCTGGATATGTTGGCAGTAAATACGGCCGTCAGATTATCTGAATACGTACGTACCAAGTACTACGTTTTTACTGATTTACAAGACAAGGTTAGCCTCTAGCAAAACGCCATGCCTACCCAATTCTCCAGAAATATTCTTATTGGAATATAAGATCTATAACAGGCGTAGTATACCGTAGTATAGTGTATATTAAACCAGTATCGGATGATCACATGTATGGCCTGGGGCTGGAGATGTGTCTGCCCCGTACGATACACATATCGGACATCAAGCAACCAGTCTATTTGAATCGGATAATCCTGACCTAGTCATATTATCCCGATGGTTGCAACCATTATAGAGTACTAGTTCTGTATCCCTCGCGATCATCATCTCCATATGTCTGAAGTGATACTTCTATCTTGACATCACACCCAATGCACTACGATTCTCGATAAATCTAGAAGAGGTGTACACAGAACCCGTTAAAGCCCTGGACCACCAAAACTAAAGTTTACCGATTGTCGTAAGTACTAGCGATGCAAGTCTCAGGTTAAGATCATATGCACCTACCCTGAAGCGGACTCCCATAGACACGCAGACATACTACCAATGGGATTCCGCGGGGCTATCCAGAGCGAAGCTGTTTTCCGTACCATCGGTAAAACACAACCTCCTACCGCACTTCCATAAGTATCCTATACTTAAATATATGAGAACTATGCCGTTGTGCCCTCACAACATGCACAAGTGCAGTACTAGTCTATTCCGCATTATCGATGTCCAATCTCGATAATACTACGACTAGGGATATTTAATGATTAAACCTTCATGGATTGATACCGTCTCATATCATCACAATCCGGAACTAATCATAGGGACTCTTACATTTATATCAAAGTAAATAAATTACAAAACGGTAAAAGGCAATTTCATTACTACATAGTTAATTTTGTACAATAATACAATATCATTTACAAAATAGTGACGCTATGGGTCATAACTGTCTAACAATCTCCCACTTGGCCTATAGCCAGTCACTCAAGCATCTAATACCTGAACCATGTATGTGTCGCTCAAACCTTTCCCGAGGAATTATTTTCGTCAGCGGATCTGCATGTTGTCCTCTGATGTGATCTTTTCGATCTTCACATCGCCACGATGTATGATCTCTCGAATCAGATGGAATCGTCGAAGAACATGTTTGGATCGTTGATGAGACCTTGGTTCTTAGCCTGCAATATGGCCCCGCTATTGTCACAATACAATAAAACGGGCTCAGCTGCTAATGGAACTACTCCTAATCCAACTAGGAATTTTCGGATCAAACCGCTTCCTTTGCTGCTTCAGCTGCTGCAATGTACTCCGCTTCAGTTGTTGAATCGGCAACAGTATCTTGCTTGGAAGATTTCCAGCTCACTGCTCCGTTATTCAAGCAAAATATGTACCTGGTTGCGACTTGAAGTCGTCTCTGTCGGTTTGGAAACTTGCATCGGTATACCCAGATACCTCAAGTTCTCCATCTCCATAGATTAAGAAAACATCCTTAGTTCTCTTAAGATACCTAAGGATACTCTTAACCGCCATCCAGTGATCCTTTCCTGGATCGGCCTGATATCGACTACACATGCTCCAAAGCATAGGACACATCAGGTCGTGTACATATCATGGCATACATGATCGATCCAACTGCCGAGGCGAACGGAGTCCGACTCATATTGTCTCTCTCATCTTGTGTTTTAGGACACATGTCCCTAGATAGATAGACGCCAATGTGATGTTGGCAACAGTCCCCTCTTGGACTGATCCATGTTGAATCTCTTCAACACTTTATCAATATATGTACTCTGGGAGAGTCCAAGTAGTCTTCTAGATCTATCCCTGTAGATCTTTATTCTAGAATCAAAGCTGCTTCTCCCAGATCTTTCATGGAGAATTCAATGAAAGCCAAGCTTTCACCGACGTTAACATGGGAATGTCATTGCCTATAAGCAATACATCGTCGACATAAAGGACAATAAAAGTCAGTGCACTCCCACTAACCTTCTTATATACACAAGGATCATCTACGTTTTGAATGAAATCATTATTCTTTATGACCTCATCAAAACGTTGGTTCCATGACCTCGATGCTTGCTTCAGTCCATAAATGGACCGATTTATTTAACTTACAAACCTTGTTTGCAAGTCTTGGTGCGATAAAACCGTCAGGTTGTTGCATATAAACATCCTCCAACAGGTTTCCGTTAGGAGGGAAAGCGGTTTTAACGTCCATCTGCCATATTTCGTAATCGTAATATGCAGCTATCGCAAGCATTATCCGAATGGATTTAATCATGGCAACGGGTGAGAAAGTTTCGTCATAATCAACTCCAAGTTGTTGACGATACCCTGATGAGCGGAAAATATCAATATTTACCGCCCCTTTACTTAATATTTTGTTTAGTTTCTCGGGTTTGATGAACGTTTTGATATGTTTTATTTTATTTTGCAGATAAAATAATATCGGGACTCAATGAAATCATTTAGGATGAAATGTGGATCAAATAAGGGCAATTATTGGACTTGATATATTAATTTTGGAGATTGGAAACTTGAAAGGGCGTTTTTGACGAAGTGCAGTTTTGGAAATTCCAGTTTTGCGCATCTGTCGTATTTTGGGCAACCTTTTACTCCGATATCGGATTGAGCTGATTCAAGTTCCAGATTAAAGAAAACGCAACGATCTACAACTTTGAAAGAGAAACTATTTTCAAATTATGATGATTGCATGACCGAAATTGATGAACCATCCGAAGTGTGTGGAGTGTAATTATTAAAAGTCATTATCAATCATTTTCAAAGCAAAATATTAATTAATTAATAATTAATAAAAATTATCAAATCAACACCAAACAAGATAAGCAATTAGTGGAGCAATTATGGATTTGGTGGAGTAATTAGTGGAGAAATTAATAATGGATTTGGTGGAGAATTTGATGGATGATTTGATGGAGGCAAAATTTTGCCTATAAATACCAAGCCATTTCATTTGTAAAATTCATACTTTCTTCTAAGGAATTCCTTAAGAATACTAAGAAGATTGTATCTTGTTTGTTTATTTACAGCTTTCAGTAATTAATTTCCGCTTTCGCACTTTCTTTTCTTTACTTTTTCAGTTTTTACTTTCTGCAATTTACTTTTACGCACAGTACTTTTCTTTCTTTAATTTTCAGTTTTTACTTTTCAGTAATGAGGAGGTAACTCCCCTTTGCTGGGGTAAAAGGTAAAACTTTTTACTAATATTTAGATTAATCTCCCTTAATTATAATATATAAACTAGTTAAAACCTGACTTAACGAGGATACCGCCATATTGGTCGGTTGGTAATTATTTAAATTGGTTTTAACCTGACTAAACTGGATACCGCCTGATTGGTCGGTTGGTAATTAATTATTAATTTGACTTAATCTGGATACCGCCTATATGGCTGGTTGGTAATTATCATGCAAAGTTAATATATTATATTAAGGGAGATATCTAAAATAGAAATAATAAAAGTGGATCCTTTTACCTCAGCATTTTCTTTTATTGTAATTTTACTTTATTTACTTTCAGCATTTACTTTTCAGCAATTTACTTTCAGCATTTACTTTTCAGTATTTAATTTTTAGTATTTTACTTTATGTCTTTTCTTTTATTTAAGTTTTTACTACCTGTAAATATGTGTCGTAACTAAGCCAGTTATCTGGGGTGTGATGAAATCCAATATCACCGGTTTATAAGGGGTTAAATTATAGTTTGGGTAATATAAAGGTTTATTTATTGAGTCTTAATCCTAATGCTTTTTATTAACTGGCCATTAATAAAATTGAACTGGTAAATCTAAAATGAACTAGACATAGGGATTTTAGGTTTAAGACCTTAGACTTAATAGCCCACGATCTTCCTTGAGGATAGATAACCCTTTAATAGATTTCCTTACAGGATAGGAATATACCTGTCGGGCGGGGGGGGGTAGCCATAATTGGAACTTAAACTTAATGAATCCAGATAATTTGGTTGACATAGACATATGGTTCAATTGGGTTAAATTGGGTATTTGTGTCGACCATCGACAGAGGCTTACACATAATTTAGTGTTCCAGGTTAATAAATCAATATATTACCCAACTTTAAGATAACCACTTCATCTTTAAAATGATATTGGAAGAAATCACAACCCTAGATAGTTTTTAATATTGAATTTTCTTAAAACATATTTTCGACAATTTTATTTACTTGCTTTTAAATTTAGAATCGTCACCATTTCAAATCAATCAATCAAACAATCTGTTAGATACGAGTAATCATTTGACCTCATAAAATTAATAGTTTTGATATTAAGTCCTCGTGGGATCGATATTTTTATACTACTTGAACGATACGTGCGCTTGCGTTATACGTGTGTGTTTACGTCGGTCATACCCCTTCGCTACGAGCCTATCTTTGTACGTTTGTACGTTGCCATCCATGTCGGTCTTCTTCTTGAAGACCCATTTGCATCCAATAGGCTTTACGCCTTCTGGTGCATCAACTAGTGTCCAAACTTGGTTGGTATACATGGAATCCATTTCGGCCTTCATGGCCTCTTGCCATAAAGTGGATTCGATACCTTGTATCGCTTCCTCATACGTAGCCGGTTCAGTATCCTCAATAAGATTAATATATACATGAGGTGAGATCAGGAATCTATACCTCTCAGGTATTACCCTGACTCTCTCCGACCTACGTAGTCCTTGTGTAATTGAAGATTGTGGTTCAGTCTCATCCTGGATGGACTGTTCATGTTCCGTTCTCGATTCATTGCCAGGAACAGTATCACTACGACTTTCATCGAGTTCTACTTTCCTCCCACTAAACACTGCATTTAGGAATTCCTTCTCAAGGAAAACCGCATGTAGAGCAACAAATACTTGTTCTCTTGTGGGTAATAGAAGTAATATCCTTTGGTTTCCCTAGGATATCCAACAAATAGGCATTTATCTGATTTGGGTTCAAGTTTGGTACCTTCCAAACGTTTGACGTATGCCCACAACCCCAAATCTTCAGGAATGAGAAACCTGGTTTCTTTCCTGTCCATATCTCATACTGAGTCTGTTCAACAGACTTTGACGGAACCCTATTCAATGAGAATTGCACTTTCTAATGCATGTCCCCAGAAGGATATAGGTAGCTCAGTGCGACTTATCATCGACCTTACCATGTCAAGCAAGGTACGGTTTCTACGTTCAGACACACCATTTAATTGTGGTGTTCCAGGAGGAGTCCATTGTGAAAGAATACCATATTCTTTCAAGTAATCTTGAAACTCATTACTTAAGTATTCGCCACCACGATCCGACCGTAATGTCTTAATACTCTTGCCTGTTTGTTTTTCAACTTCGTGTCGAAACTCTTTGAATTTCTCAAAAGTTTCCGACTTATGCATCATTAGATACACATAACCATAACGCGATGCATCATCCGTAAAGGTTACGAAGTATCGATATCCACCTCTAGCCTGGCTAGACATGGGCCCACAAACGTCACTATGAACGAGGGCTAACAGTTCAGTGGCGCGTTCACCTTTACCACTAAAAGGTGATTTAGGCATTTTGCCTAATAAACAAGATTCGCAGACGTCATATGAATTTGGATCAAATCCGTCCAAGTACCCACTCTTCGAAAGTGTGGATATGCGAGTCTTGTTGATGTGTCCCAGACGACAATGCCACAAATAAGTTTCTTCTTTGGATTACTCATTTTGAGCCTTTTTGTTTGTTATTTTACGTTTTGGAGATTTATTTATATTCAAAATATAAAGACCATTATTTGCATCGGCAGTGCAAATTTCTGCATAATCTTTATATAAATAACACCTGGTGTTTTTAAATACAAAAGTGTACCCATACTGGGTTAACAAAGATACAGAAATAATATTCCTAGTTAAACTAGGAACAAAATAACAGTCATTTAGTTTAAGTACATGCCCCGAGGGCAGTTCCAAAACAAAGTGCCTACGGCCAAAACAGCAACAGAAGTTCCATTTCCAACTCGTAGATCTACCTCCCCCGAAGCCAGTCTCCTGCTATCATGCAGATCCTGCACATCAGTACAAATATGAGAACCACAGCCAGAATCAAAAATCCAATTTTATTAAGACTAGAAGTAGTCATATTTATCTCAATAACAAACATACCTGAGGCCGGTGCCTTGCCCGCCTGTAGGTCCTCCTTGTGTCCCTTGTTCATGCGGCAGTCCACGCTTCCAGTGACCTTTCTTGCCGCATTTCAGGCAAACATCTTGAGACTTGTCCCTTGGCTTCCCAGAAGCCTTTGTTGACTTGGCCTTGCCTTTGTTTCTATGCTTTTTCTTCTTACACCCCCAGTTGCCTTGAGCCCAGCTTTCGGCGTTTGAGATGTTGATGCAAAGTGCGCCTCGCGCTTGTTGTCTTTCAGAAGCTCTTTCTCTGACTCCTTGAGAATCGATAATACTCTCCAGAGAGTATCTCCTTCATCCAATTTGTAGTTGATGACAATTCTGTTTGTCGGTAGTAGTAGAAGTACATATATCAGATCATCAGAGAGCTCTCCAAGTATCCATAGTACTCTATACCCATAAGACTATAGCCAATTCATCAATATCGGCTATCATTTGAGTCCCATGGACCTCAACAGAACTACCATCAGTCATACGGGAGCGAAAGATTTTCTTCACTAACTCGTACCTCGCCATCCGCTTATTAGTGCGGTGAAGATCTTGCAATCTTGCCATCATATTATAAGGATCCAAGTCCCTATTCTGGCGGCGAAAGTGTTGAGTCATTGAAGCAAGCATGATCGACTGAGCCGTGTCACAATCATCACTGTGAGTTTTCCATAACTCCAGCTCAAGTGGCTCAGTGGGCTTAGGCCCGAGAGGTTTTTGTATCGTATACAGTATCCTCTCCGCCCCAAGGACTATCCTTAGGTTCATTTCCCAGTCGGTGAAGTTGGTGCCCTTGAACACATTATCACCCATGATTATGTCACGGACATTTCCTTTGTTTGCCATCTTAACTACGATAATCTAATTATCTAGTTAACGATATGTGGGTACAGTCAAACTATTACATAAAAAAAATAACATTGTATTAGTCCAACTAATGTGTAATATTGACGAAATAAGTTGTGTAAGCGCGTAAAGCTAAGTATCTGAACGATAATTGCAAATTCAATACTAGCCTCCCACTATTTTCTGCAAGTCTCTAACCCTCTGTTGAGTACTCGGGAAATCCAATTTCCTAGTGGGCTAGGATCCCGTTAAATAACACACACCTTGACTTTGGCCAACAAATTGTATGATATTTAACTAGGTAGATCTCGAAGATCAATTGGATCCCATCCAATTCCTAGATCCGGTAGGTGACATCTAAGTCCGAAACATACATATGTCAATGCATCCAATACATTTTCCTAACCATTTCCTCTGAATCAACTAAGCCTTGGCTTTGGCACAACAAACCTAATGATTCCAGTTAAGCGGGACCCATTGATGAGGAAAGTTTCGTAATCAATGTCGATGGACAAGAAGTGATCTTGACTTTGGCCAACAAATCACAACTTGGACAGGACACCGATGTGGAACAAAACTCTCATGATTCAAACACATCCTCAATTGACAAAGGTCTTGACTTTGGCCAACAAACCAATGCCAATTTCGGATCTTGAGAAAGAATCATTCAACGGAAGGAAAATCACTTAATATTGTTTGAGGGATTTTTCGCGTAATTGGCAACCAATTAATTTATCTTTGTTAGGTCTCATCATCATACACCCTTAAGCATGCTTCTAAACATCATAAGCGCGTAAAGTAAAGTAATAGCGATATACGGATGGATATGAACAACAACTTGTTCCTAGAACAAATCACTCCCTTTCCTCTCCCCACTAGCACTATTCTACTCTTACCCAATTACATAATACAATAAGAGAAACCTCATTTACATTGAGGGGAATTAGGTGAGAAGAGAATACGAGAGACAATAAGAGAAAGGCTGGACACGCAGGTCCAATTTATAAATTCTAAATTTACAATAATTTCTAAATTACCCTTCCCTTCTAATATCCATCCGATATACACTATTCATACATCACATCCACATTCATTCATTCAAGGCATGTTATACAACCAATCAAATCCAATTAATTAGTCTTTAATTAGGTGACAATACAATGTTCAAACAATTGTTTGCATTTGCGCGAGTCCAACTCAATTTGAGAATAAATACTTATAGTATGAATTCACGAATTATATCGAACTACTCGTTAAATCCAATTTAAGTCGTATTCAATACTAATCCTATTATTTAATTCTAAATTAAATATTTACACTTTTATTGTGCTTTTATAACTTAGATTCCAAATCTAATACAATCGGGTCTCAAAGCCCAACTAACATCTAATGTCCGTTTAATTAAAGTCCGATGGGCTTTCAATTGATTTCTTTAGGCTTGGGTTTTGGTCAATGTATGGGTCAAACCAATTACCAAGCCCAATAAGGAATCACCCTCATATGCCATAAAATCAATATCAAGCCCATAAGGCCCAATTAAACATAAAAGCCCATTTATTATATTTGGGCTTAAATGGTGTGATTTAGGCCCATTTTGGATCCAATCCAAATGGTCCAAATCTACTTGGCCCAACCAAGCCCATTATGTCCAAATATAATAGTTTTAGGCCCAATTCAAAATTAAGCCCAACTAACCAAATTTTAAAATTCCAAATTTTATAACTTAATTAATTAAAGTGTATTATCATGATTAATCCTTTAAATCAATATTCCCAAAATATCAAATTAATCCATTAATCATATTTTTATCTTAAATATATGTCCAACATTATTTAATCAAAAAATCAAGTCCCTAATCCTCCATCAAGCATTCGGCCAAGGTGATTAAAATGGTTCCGATTTCGTTTTCAATCCAATCGAGTTACAAATCATCATTCCATATTGTTTCAAGTCATCTAATGTCTTAAAATTAAAAAATCATCTAGTCCATATGCTTGCATGTATTCGGCCAAGCCTCATTTGGGTTGGAAAAATTAATCCAATTTATTTTCCATGAAATTGATGATGTATAATCTAAATAACATACATCTAAGCATATTTAATCAAGCAAACTCATCAAATCATGCTTCATACAATTTTCCCCAAATAACATCCTAATATATTTGCATGCTCTTTAAGCTCAATGATACCATTGTTGGTAAATAATAACCAAGCCCCAAGATCAACAAGAACAAGCAAAATATATAAATACATGAATAAATAAATTGAAGTATGGCGGAATCATACTCACAATACTTGAAAATGGATGCTTAGATGATGCGAAAACTCCTCCCTTGTGCAGTGAAGCTCTCGGCCAAGAAGAAAAGAGGGACTCCAAGTCGAGTTTGATCCTTCCAAGCTCAAGGATTAGCTTCCCATATCACCTATGTATGATCCCTTGAAGGTGCTAGCCTTTGTTGTGATTTTGAATGCACAACTTCTTCAAATCATGCCATAAAAATTGAAGAAAGGAGAGCCAAAAACTGCTTGCAAGTTTCGGCAATGTGAGAGAGAAAATTGAATGATTTTTGTTACAAAAAATCAATTTATATTTATGCCATAATATCTATTAAATTAATAATAAACTTATGACACAAATCATGCAATGGCTTAGAGTGTCAAACACTCAATTTCCATGCAAAACCATGAGTGCATTGTACACTATCTCCATGCAATGCATTAGAGTTAAATAATGCATAATATGACATGTGTCATGTGGGCCCCACACGTTTCCAAATGAAAGTGGGCCCACGTGCACTCACGCGTTCGGGTTCGATATTTCCGAAATACCGAACTTACGTCGCGACATTAATTAAATCGAATTAAATAAATAATTGCGCCTAGCGAAATTATTATTTACGTCGCTAACGAATTAATTCTAAATTAACTCGTTTGCCCGAATTAAAATCTAATTTTAATTTCGCGTCGAAATCGAATTTCGATTATTATATCGAATATAATAATTTATGATTAATTCCAAATTAATCGTTCTCTCTCTATGTATGGTACTTTATCCAAGATAAAGTCTCTCCGTAATTAATCCAAGATTAATCGAGTTTGAATCATACGTCATTGGTGAATCTTCGGGAAGCGACCCAATAGATCTCTGGATATGTTGGCAGTAAATACGGCCGTCAGATTATATGAATACGTACGTACCAAGTACTACGTTTTTACCGATTTACAAGACAAGGTTAGCCTCTAGCAAAACGCCATGCCTACCCAATTCTCCAGAAATATTCTTATTGGAATATAAGATCTATAACAGGCGTAGTATACCGTAGTATAGTGTATATTAAACCAGTATCGGATGATCACATGTAAGGCCTGGGGCTGGAGATGTGTCTGCCCCGTACGATACACATATCGGACATCAAGCAACCAGTCTCTTTGAATCGGATAATCCTGACCTAGTCATATTATCCCGATGGTTGCAACCATTATAGAGTACTAGTTCTATATCCCTCGCGATCATCATCTCCATATGTCTGAAGTGATACTTCCATCTTGACATCACACCCAATACACTACGATTCTCGATAAATCCAGAAGAGGTGTACACAGAACCCCTTAAAGCCCTGGACCACCAAAACTAAAGTTTACCGATTGTCGTAAGTACTAGCGATGCAAGTCTCAGGTTAAGATCATATGCACCTACCCTGAAGCGGACTCCCATAGACACGCAGACATACTACCAATGGGATTCCGCGGGGTCTATCCAGAGCGAAGCTGTTTTCCATACCATCGGTAAAACACAACCTCCTACCGCACTTGCATAAGTATCCTATACTTAAATATATGAACTATGCCGTTGTGCCCTCACAACATGCACAAGTGCAGTACTAGTCTATTCTGCATTATCGATGTCCAATCTCGATAATACTACGACTAGGGATATTTAATGATTAAACCTTTATGGATTGATACCGTCTCATATCATCACAATCCGGAACTAATCATAGGGACTCTTACCATTTATATCAAAGTAAATAAATTACAAAACGGTAAAAGGCAATTTCATTACTACATAGTTAATTTTGTACAATAATACAATATCATTTACAAAATAGTGACGCTATGGGTCATAACTGTCTAACAGTCACTTGAGGGAGCGCCGGTAGTTTGGTATAACAGCCTTGAGAAGAAGATTAGGGAAGATTGGAGGGAACTGGCTGATGCTTTTCTGAAGCAATATGTTACAGATCTGGAGATTGATTTGTCACTCTGAGATTTGGAGAACACTAAGCAAAAGCCAGAGGAAAGCTTCAAATAGTATGTAAACAGCTGGAGAAGCCAGCTCCTAAAGATGCAGACTCGGCCCTCAGAAAATGACCAAATTAAGATGATTATCAAGGGCACCATGTTGGACAATTATGACCCATAGTGTCATTATTTGTACAGATCATGGTGTTGTTGTACAAATTAACTATGTGACAAAGGAGATTGCACTCTTATCATTTGTGATTAGATCACCTAGATATATAAATGATAGGAGGTCCCTATGATTTGTTCCTGGACAGAGAATGATGTGAGACATTATCAGTCCACGAAGGATAAATCATTAAATATCCCTAGTCAGAGCATTGTCGAGATTGGACATCGATAAATATGTAAAAAACTAGTATTACACTTGTGCGCGTTATGAGGGCACAACAGCATAGTTCTCATATGTTTGGGTATAAGATACTCATGCAAGTGTAATAGTAGGTTGTGTTTCACCGATGGTATGGGAAACAGCTTCGCTCTGGATAGACCCCCTCAGAATTCCATTGGTAGTATGACTGTGTCTAAAGAAGTCCAAAATCAGGGTAGGTGTATTTGGTCTTAACCTGAGACTTGCACCGCTAATACTTGCGACAATCAATATACTTTGGTTGTGGTCGTGCAGGGCTTTAACAGGTTCTGTGTACGCCTATGCTGGGTATATTGAGAATCGTAGTGTGTTGGGTGTGATGTCAAGACGGAAGTGTCACTCCAGTCATATTGAGATGATGGTCACGTAGGATACGGTACTAGTACTCTTAAGTACTGCAGTTATCGGGATAAAATGACAAGGTCAGGTTTATCCGATTATAGAGACTAGTTACCAGACATCCGACATGTGCTTTGTACGGGGCAGACACAATTCCAGCCGCATGCCTAGACGTGATCATCTGATACTGGACATAAATACACAATACTACGTATACTACACCTGATATAGATCCTTTATTCCTGTAAGGGTATTTCCGGAGAATTGGGAAGGCATGGCGCTTTGCTAGAAGCCAACATTGTCTTGTAAATCGATATAAACGTAGTACTTGGTACTTACGTGTTCGGATAGTCCGACGACCGAATTTACTGCCAACATATCTGGGGATCTCATGGGTCACTTCCCAAAGATTCACCGATGACGTATGACTCGCACTCTATATTAATCTGGGATTAATTAGAAGAGAGAGAAAATTAATCTAGGATTAATTGCGGAGATATTTTATCTGGGATAAAATATCAATTAAAGAGAGATAACGATTAATTTGGAATTAATCGATAAATTAATATTTTTGATATATTAAACGAAATTGGATTTCGACGCGGAATTAAAATTAGATTTTAATTCGGGCGAATGAATTAATTTTGAATTAATTCATTAGCGACATGAATAGTAATTATGCTAGGCATGATTATTTAATTAAATTAGATTTAATTACGTCACAACGGAAAATTCATTAATTTGGAATTAGCGAACCCGAGCCCGAGATTATTTGCGAGCGCATTCGCATTTCGATTTCGAATGCGGCACACGAGTCAAATCAAGCGTCAAATCGCTAGTCGCATCTAGTGTCACATCATTCGTCTATCAAGTAATAGATGTCTTTCACTTTGAGTGATTGACGCAAGTCACTATTCATGAGTGATGTGAGTTGATGGATGTGGTGGTTGGCATTAATGCTTGACTTTTGGAAAGAGAAAATTATTAATTGAATTTTGGAAATTCAAAATTGGTATTAGATACATAATTTTCTTTAACCAAAACACAACTCTCTCTTCTCTCTCTCACGCCCTTAGTGGCTATTTTCTTCACTACATTTTCTGGAAATGCCGAGCAAGAAGGGAAGCAAGAGTGTGATTTTGTGGCAAAATCACAAGTGCTAGCACACTTACGAGACATGCGAAGGTGATAGGGAATTCCACCCATGAGCCGGGAACCGTTCGACGAAGATTGGAGCTTGACGAAGGACCAAAACCGAGTCAAAATAGTGAGCACTTCACTGCCACTGCTGAACCAGTGAAGATGGGCAGAAAGTTGATTTTGTTCATCTCCGCGTCGCTCAACCGATCGATGTGAGTATTTCGCAACTTCTTCGATTTGCATTCGCACTTGATTCATGCTTATTATTGATCTTGAGACCTTAATAGAAACCAACATACCAAGCCCTCAATCTATGGGAAACTGAGGAGGATGACCTCCATGATCAATGACTTCTGACAGTTGAGGGAAACTGTCATGGACATTGAAGAAGAAGAAGCAGAGAACATGAAGTTTTATGGCCTAAGTAGGAGGCCTATTGAGGGAACATCAGGTACCCAACCCTCCACCACCATATCTCAACCTGAGCCAATACTGTCACTTCTACCAACAGAAAGGCCATGACACTGAAAATTGTGTCTGCCTCCGCCATGGAATCCAGGACCTATAGACTCCAAAAAGATACCCGATCCTGAAACAAAACGGCCCAACACACACCAATATCCCTTACCAAATTACCACTCTGTCCCCCCACCGACCTATATGATAAACTCCGGCCTACCCGAAAGCCTTGTCCTCAAATCCTTTGACCACCAAGCCTATTGCCTTGGAATTTGGGATAGTAACAGTGAAGATGAGACAGAATGGGGCCAGAATTTCTGGGAAGACTTCTCCAGTAGTGATGAAGAAGAAGAAGTGAGGGGGATGACACGGAGTGGGCGTTTCTATAATGATATGACTGAGAAGGGTAAATGAGTGTTATCAGAGGGTAGAGAAGTGGCTGAGAATACAGAAAATGCCGAGGGAGATGTAGTGCTGCAGTAGTTGAGGAAAACCCGAGCACAAGTGAGTATCTGGGATTTGTTGTGTGCATCTCAGGAGCACAGGCTGGCCATGGTTGAGGCCTTAAGTAAGATAGTGGTGACGGAAGATGCCAACCCCGCAATGTTTGTTGGGTCAATGCAAAAGGAGGCTTTGCAGGCAATCACTTTTTCTGAGGAAGAACTCCCAGCTGAGGGGAGAAATCATAATAGACCTTTGTTTATCAGAGCTGAAGTGAGGGGTAAAAGGACCTCTTGTGTGATGGTGGATGACGGCTCATCCATTAATGTGTGCCCGTTGAAGATTTTTGCCAAGCTGGGTATAAAAACAACAGATCTAGATCCCTCTAGTATGACTATCAAGGCTTATGATGACAGTAAGCGAGGAGTTGAGGGTACATTTGTAGCAGCGGTCAAGGTTGGTCCTATTGAGGACGAAGTTGAGTTCACAGTGCTGGATATCCCAGCCACTTTTGCCTTGTTGTTGGGAAGGCCTTGGTTTCATAAGCTTGGGGGTGTGCCCTTCACTCTGCATCAGATGATTAAGTTCCCGTATGGGGGAGAGATTGTCACCATCCGAGCTGAGGTAAACAATGCAGTGGCTGCTTTGGAAATACAACCTTTCATGAGGTTCCAAATGTCAGCGACTTTTGAGGAATGGGTGGATCCTAAGGTAGTTAGGATCATGGGAAAAATGAAGTTTGAGCCGGGTGAGGGTTCAAAACTGCCAGACTTTAGAGGACAGACTACTCGGAGGGGTTTAAGGTACAAATCTGATGAGGAAAAGCCGAAGGTTAAAAAGAAAGGGCTGAAATTGATGGAATGCTTTGTGAAGGCTTCGGGGTATCAAGGTGAGCCCGAACCAATAGAAGTTAATGGGATCGTGGTGCCTGGATTTGAGATCTTCCAGGATATGTTGGGTGAGAAGCCGCTGACCGAAGAAGCTGTGGAGGAAGAGAATTGGGAAGAAGAACTGATGAAGTTGGAGAGCCTGACTCGAAGAAGATAAGAAGTCTGAGAAGAACCTGGTTGTAGAGGATGAAGTGTCTGCCGATGATGAAGACATTTATCTTCGTGATTTATTTGAGTGTACTCCCGCATTTATAGCAATAAAGACAATCATTTTGCTTTTTGCCTGAGTCTTTTTCCTCTAACTTGCATGGCTTGAGTATATTTGATATCAGCTCCACCAGAACGAATGCATTTAACTTAGGCACGCCGGAGAATCCTAAGGAAATTCTGTTTGCAAGTGAAGTTACCGCCGAAAAGCGGGAGAAATTAGAAGAAGTATTGGTCAGATATGCCAAAGTGTTTGCTTGGTCCTATGAGGACATGCCTGGGGTAGACAGAAGCATTGCCCAGCACACAATACCAACTTATCCGAATATGAAGCCAGTGAAACAGAAGCTTCGACGGATGAGACCTGAGTGGGCCGAGAAGGTCAGAGAAGAGGTTAAGAAACAGATAGATATGGGGTTGCTGGAAGTGGTAAAATATCCCGAATGGTTGGCAAATGTTGTGCCGTTGCCGAAGAAAGACGGGAAAGTCAGAATGTGTGTGGATTACAGAGATCTCAACAAGGCTTGTCCGAAAGATGATTTTCATCTACCTCATATTGATGTACTAGTTGATAGTACATCTTTATCTGCCATGTATTCATTTGCAGATGGGTTTTGAGGGTATAATCAGGTTCTTATGGCTGAGGAAGACAAACACAAAACTGCCTTCGTCACAGAGTGGGGTACTTATTGTTACAAGGTAATGCCGTTTGGGCTCAAAAATGCGGGAGCTACTTATCAGCGCATGGCCACTACATTGTTCCACGATCTGATGCACAAAGAGATTGAGGTGTATGTGGATGACATGATGGTGAAATCAGAAACCAGAATCAGACATATAAAAGCGCTGGAAAAGTTCCTTCAGAGAGTTGACAAATACAACCTGCGGCTGAATCCCAAGAAATGTGTGTTTGGGGTAACATCTGGAAAATTACTGGGACTTACAGTTGGAATGGGAGGAATAGAAGTAGATTCTGAGAAAATCAAGGCAATTACTGATATGCCGGCACCAAAGACAGAGAAAGAGGTTAGAGCATTCCTTGGGAAGATTCAGTATATCAGTCGGTTCATCGCCAAGTTGACGTCAGTATGTGAGCCTATCTTCAGACTGTTGAGAAAGGACCAGCAATGAAATGGAATGAGCGGTGTCAGTCAGCTTTCAACAAGATCAGAGAATACTTGGTAAAGCCTCATGTTTTGAAAACTCCGAGACCGGGCAGACCCTTGGTACTGTATTTAGCTATAGAATCAGAAGCACTGGGGGCAATGATGGTACAGGCAGATGAGACCGGAGTAGAGCATGCAGTCTACTACCTCAGTAAGAAAATGCTTCCATATGAAGCCCGCTATCAAGAAGTAGAGAAGATCTGTTTGGTAGTAGTATGGGCGTCCAGAAAATTGCGGCATTACTTCCAATCTTACAAGATCCAAGTAGTGACAAAGGATAATCCTTTGAAATATCTGCATTCAGTGCCTTCGCTAGTGGGAAAATTGGGCAGATGGTTAGTGTTGCTGACAGAGTTTGACATTGAGTACCTCACTTCCAAAGTGATCAAGGGGCGAACCGTAGCAGAGTTTCTGGCATTGCAACCCATTAAAGGGGATCAATATAAGTTTGAATTCCCAGATGAAGAGATCCAAGCAATAACAGTTCAGAGATGGAAAATGTGTTTTGACGGAGCAGTGAATTGCAAGGGAGCCGGAATTGGGATCGTGATAGTGACCCCCGAAGGAGAGACTTTGCCTTTGGCCAAGAGGTTGACGTTCAGAGTAACTAACAACATGGCCGAGTATGAAGCATGTGCTTTTGGTTTGACTGCATTGATAGCCTTGAAGGCTGAGAGTGTGGAAGTCTTCGAAGATTCTATGTTGGTAGTCCAGCAGATGCGAGGAGAATGGGAATTGAAAGAAGAATGGTTGAAACCTTACCTTTTTCACCTCAGGAAGTTGGCACAAGTTATCCCCGATTGTAAGTTTCAGCACTTGCCGAGAGAAGAGAATCAGATGGCGGATGCATTAGCTACCCTTGCAGCAACTTGGGAAAATCCAGAGAAGTTGGTAATGAGACCGTTAGTACTGACAACAACAAATAGACCTGTTTATGAGATAGAAAGAGTCCTGGAAGTGGAGATCGACGATGGTAAACCTTGGTATCACGAATTGAAAGGTATCTGGAACACGGGGAACTCCCGGAAGGAGCAGGCAGAGAAAAGACAGATTAGCCATTCAGAAATTAGCTTCCCAATATGTGATTCTAAAAGGGGAACTGTACAAGAGGCAAGCAAACGGTATTCAGTTGAAATGTTTGAGAAAAGAAGAGGCTCAGCAGGTATTGGAAGAAGTACACGCCGGGGTATGTGGTCCGCACATGAACGGGTTAAATCTGTCCCGCAAGATAGTGAGACAAGGTTTTTACTGGTCAACCATGGAGACCGACTGTGCGAAAATGGTAAAGCACTGTCATGATTGTCAAGAATACGATAATTTGAATCATTTGCCGCACACATAATTGCACGGGTTGTCAGAGCCGTGGCCTTTCTCAGCATGAGGAATTGATATGATTGGAGAGATTCGACCAAATACATCGAACGTGCATCGCTTCATAGTAGTGGCAGTAGATTATTTCTCAAAGTGGGTGGAAGCCGAGTCATTCCGCAATGTTACAGCGAAGTAGATGGCAAAGTTTATAGCTCGGAATCTCATTTGTCGGTATGGCATGCCGCACCATTTGGTTACAGATAACGGAGTTCAGTTTCAGGGAGAGACAAATGCAATGTTGCAAAAATACAGGATAGGCCATCATAAGTCATCACCGTACAAGCCGCAGGCAAATGGGGCAGTTGAGGCAGCCAATAAGACTATAAAGACGATTCTCGCTAAGATGACGGAAAGCTACAGAGATTGGGCAGATAAGCTACCGTATGCCTTGTGAGGGTACAGAACGTCAGTAAGAACAGCTACATTGGCCACACCTTTCTCTCTAGTCTATGGAATGGAAGCAGTATTGCCAGTAGAAGTGGAAATACAGTCTATGAGGGTATTAGCAGAAACAAAGTTACCGGAACAAGAATGGGCCGCACAGAGGTTTGATCAGTTAGTACTGCTGGATGAGAAGAGAACGAAGTCTTTGTATCACATGCAGTTGTATCAGAAGAGGCTTGCCCCAGCATTCAATAAGAAGGTACGTCCCACCAAAGGGTGATTTGGTACTCAAGCAGGCAAGGCCATCGACGACAGATCCAAGAGGAAAGTTCATACCAAACTGGGAAGGACCTTACATAATGCAGAAAGTAATGGGAAATGGAGCAGTGAGACTGTCAGATTTGGAAGGGAATGAGTTCACCGAGCCGATCAACGTGGACAGATTGAATCATTATTTTGCCTGAGAAAGAGAAGACTTGGCAGAAGGCCTAACCCGACGGGATAAGGAAACTCATGCATGCATGCATACACGTAACACATTTTGGCATTCGTTTTGTGTTTGTTTTGTATTCACAGGTTTTGAAGAAGAAAAGAGAAGGCGGCAAAGCCAAGCCGATTAAGAGCATCAACATACCGGCATCAGTTTTGGGATGCATCCCAGGGGGCGAGGCCCACATAAACACTAGCACCAGTCTTGGGGATGCGTCCCAAGGTTGAGGCCCACGTCAACACATATACCAGTTGCAGTTATTGGGATATGTCCCAGGATCGAGGTCCACTGCATCATCAGTTTCAGGATACGTCCCAGGGTCAAGGTCCACCTTTTTTCAGCGGTATTGGGATGCGTCCCAGGGTCGAGGCCCCCGTTGTCGGTTGCAGCTATTGGGATGCGTCCCAAGGTTGAGGCCCACCTTTTGTCAGCGGTATTGGGATGCATCCCACGGTTAAGGCCCCCGTTGTCAGTTGCAGTTATTGGGATGCATCCCAGGATCGAGGTCCACTGCATCATCAACTCAGTTCGAGACAGCAGGCAAGTCAGGTGGCAGCTGGCTAGCCAGGTAAGTGAAAATGCATGGCATAACTTTGATAGGATTGTCACTGTTACACATTACAAAAGTCCCATCAAAGTCGGGGCGACTGTAGGCACTGCATTTTTACATATAAGTCCATGTGATGAGTCTCATTTGGAGACACTGCCTTTTAAGTCGCGGAAAACGGACGTCGGAAGGGGAAATTCAGAATAAGCATGTCATTAGATTCATTTCACAAGTTCACTGTTTTCATTCGTGCTGCGTTCCTGACCACGTTCAAATGTCAAGTAGATTGCGGGCGTTCATGTAGCGTTCGAATCGGCGTTCGAACGCTGTCGGTATTTCTGGTTTTCCTGCTAGCCTCACACCCAAGCCCAATTAGCCCACCAAAGCCCATAAAACACATCCCAATTAATAAAACACATATTTAACACATGAGGAATTAAATAAAATCTAAAAATCATATACAAATTAAAATAAATATCAAATCAAATCATGCATAATTAAAATCAATCAAGATTATTATATACCAAACTAAACAAATTATATGCCTAATCAAAACAAATTAAATATATTAACCTCCTAATTAACCAAATTTTGTCCCCCAATCAATCTTTGATTTTCCTTGTTTGACACTAAATCAAATCCCCATTTAATGCACCAAATCCCTTCTTTGTCAAGAAAGGAGAAGCCCTAGCCCTTTGCCTCTAAAAGAAACCCAATTCCACCACTTCCCCCTCCGGACTTTTCACGCATATACAGCAAAAAAGAGCTCTCAATTCACGCCTAAGACAATAACAATAAGGAAGAAATTTCTCTTCCCCTCCTCCCTCTAAATCACCGAAACTGATCGCCCTAAACAACCTCTACATTAACCGAAAATCACCCTTGGAATAACCCTTACATTAACCAAAAATCACACCCTCATACAATAGCCTAAACACCTTAAAACAATCCCCAAATAACCTAAAACAGTAACAAAAAAAACTGCACTTAAAGCATTTAAAAAACATCCAAAACAGTGACCGAAATACAGCAGCAAAACAGCAGTGAAATGGAGGGAAAACAGCAGCCCGAACAGCGAAGTAGCAAAGGGAAACATTGAACCAGTGAACCGGAGGAGTTGCGGAGCATCCACCCTTCCGACGACCCGGTACGGTACTTCCGAGAGTCGACATAAAAGGTTAGACCTGAGGGCACTCTTCGTATCTATTTTTATTTATCTTTTAATCGTCTTAGTTATTTACTTCGTATGAGAGTCGTTCATGGATGCATGTTGTGGCTTTGAATAAAATGGAAAATGTGTCGCCTCTTGTGGAATATAGGATGGAAAACCCAGACATAAATTCTGTAGCCGAATCCGAATGGACGGTAGTGCGGTCTGTACTTGGGATACAACTCTACGTACCACTTGAGCAAACAGCGTATATTTTTTTTTATGTTGTTTTGATTCGTTTATTATCCGCTATATAAATTATGAATGTTATTTGTTTGGGTAATGATGAGGTAAAGTGCATGGGCTCAGTAAGTGCGATTAAAGGTCCTCTATTTCTAGGGGTTAAAATCCTTTACCACGATGCTTTGCCACGCCGGATGATATATATTCAGTTGAATGTGAGATGTGTTCAATCGGGTATACGAAGTCCGATATTTTTGTCTTTATTTCTTATATGCATTGTGTTATTAGCGCATGGGCTTAGTAAGTCGGATTAAAGGTCCTCTATTTCGAGTGGTTGAAATCCTTTACCACGATGCTTTGCCGCGCCGGGCGGCGTACACATGATTGGATGGGAATGAGTTCAATCGGACACGTGAGGTCCTACATTGTGGATTTGTTTGTCTATGTATGTGTTGCATGCATCAGGTCTGGTTCCGTTCAAACGCGTTCTCAAACGCTATACGAACGCGAACCTTATGTTTACCGTTCGAACGCGTTTTCGGACGCTACTCGAATGCGTACGCATTTTCTTAGTTTTATCATGCATCAGGTCTGGTCTCGTTCGAACGCGTCCTCATGTTGGACAAAATGACCCATAGCGTCACTATTTGAACAGATCATTGTGTTGTTGTAGCAAATTAACTATGTGACAAGGAAATTGCACTCTCATCATTTGTGATTAGATCACCATAGATATATAAATGAAGAGAGGTCCCTATGATTAGTACCTGGACTGAGAATGATATGAGACAGTATCAGTCCCCGAAGGTTTAATCATTAAATATCCCTAGCCGTAGTATTATCGAGACTGGACATCGATAATGCGGAATAGGCTAGTATTGCACTTGTGCGCGTTTGTGAGGGCACAACGGCATAGTTCTCATATATTTAAGTATTGGATACTTATGCAAGTGCGATAGGAGGTCGTGTTTCACCGATGGTACGGGAAACAGCTTCGCTCTAGATAGACCCCTCGGAATCCCATTGGTATTATGACTATGTGTCTATGGGAGGCCGAAATCGAGGTAGGTGTGTATAGTCTTAACCTGAGACTTGCATCGCTAATACTTACGATAATCGATAAACTTTGGTCTTGGTGGTAGGGGGGCTTTAACCGGTTCTGTGTACACCACTTCTGGGTTTATCAGAGAGTCGTAGTGTATTGGGTGTGATGTCAAGATGGAAGTGTCACTTCAGTCATTTGGAGATGATGTCACGCAGGATACGGTACTAGTGCTCTTGAGTGTTGCGCAACCAATCGGGATATTGTGACCAGGTCATGTATATCCGATTATAGAGACTATGTTACCAGACATCCGACATGTGTTTCAGACGGGGCAGACACTTATCCAGCCCCAGCCCTAGCACGTGATTATCCGATACTGGGCCGATATACACAATACTACGGTATACTACGCTTGATACAGATCTATATATTCCTGTAAGAATATTTCTGAAGAATTGGGTAGGCATGGCGCTTTGCTAGAAGCCAACCTTGTCTTGTAAATCGATATAAACGTAGTACGAGGTACTTACGTGTTCGGACAGTCCGACAATCGTATTTACTGCCAACATATCCGGAGATCTCATGGGTCGCTTCCTGAAGATTCACCGATGACGTATTACTCGCACTTTGATTAATCTGGGATTAATTAGAAGAGAGAGATATAATTAATCTGGGATTAATTTGATGAGAGAGAAAATTAATCTGGGATTATTTGCGGAGATATTTTATCTGGGATAAAATATTAAAGAGAGAGAACGATTAATTTGGAATTAATCGATAAATTAATATATTCGATATATTAATCGAAATTGGATTTTGACGCGGAATTAAAATTAGATTTTAATTCGGGCGAACGAATTAATTTAGAATTAATTCGTTAGCGACGTGAATAGTGATTTCGCTAGGCGTAATCATTTAATTACGACGCGACGGAAAATTCGTTAATTTGGAATTAGCGAACCCGAGCCCGAGAGTGATTGCGAGCGCATTCGCATTTCGAATTCGAGCGCGGCACGCGAGTCACATCAAGCGTCAAATCGCTAGTCGCATCAATCGTCAAATCAATTGTCACTTTGAGTGATGTGACTTGACAACATGTCACTTTATTAAAGTGATGTGATGTGACTTAAAGTAAAAGTTGAAATGAGAAAGCTTTTTGCTTTTTGTGACTTTTGTATTTGGTAAATGAAAAGGCTTTTATATTTGATTTTATTTTGAAATAAAATATAAATATAAGAAAAACAATTTGCCTTCTCTCTCTCACACATGCAGTACACGGTTTTGGTAACCCAAAAACGTTTTCTCTTCCCTCTCTTTTCTCTCCTCTCATCTCACGGCTTCACTGCCGTTTCTTTTTTTTTTTTTTTTTTGGTTTCACCGAGAAAATGGAGATGCAAGGAAGATGATTAGTGCTAGCACACAAATGGGTTATCACATAGGTGATAGGGAAGTGTCTTCATGAGCTTGGAAAGCTTGAAGCTTTGAGCTTCAATGGTGCTCAACAATGGCCGAATCTTGGAGGATCCAAACCAGTCCAAATCGCACAGCCCACTGCAAGATGAAGCTACTGCCGTGACTTGGAGGGAGCCAAAATCGCACCTTGTTCTTCAAACATCAAAACCGAAATTCAATGTGAGTTGATTTCGCCACCTCCTTTGATGTGTTCATATGTGATTTTTATGCATTGTTTGTGATCTTGTGGACTTGATTGAACACTTACATTGGTATCAGAGCCATTGATGCATGAAATCCGAAATTAGGGTTCTTGGCAAATTTGGGGTTTGATTTTGCTTGATTCTGACAAATTGATTGTGTAAGAATGCTTATATATGATCTAATTTGAGATATATGTAATCAATTTGACAAAAAAATCATTGGATTGATTTTCCCCAATTTGCAAATTTTGGTCAAAACTTTAATTTGGGTAAACTCGATTTAGGCATGATTGGTTGAATTGTTTGATGCATTATGCTTGAATGAGGTTGAATTGAAGTTGTGCATGATCAATTTCAAGAAAATTGGATTAGATCAATTTCCCCAATTCTTAGGTTGAATTTGAAACTGAAATTGGGCAAAATGTGTTTAAGCATGTTTTAATTGAATTGGATGTTTAAGTATGCTTAGAACATGTTTAATTGAGATTGTGTGTGATCAATTTCATGAAATTGGATTGGATTCAATTTTCCCCAAATTGGAGCCTTGGCCGAAAATTGGAAGAACCTAATGTCTTGGTAATTTTGTTTTGTTTGATCATTGGATGACTTAAAACAATTGGTTAATGTTGCTTTGAAGTTCAATTGGATTGAGTTTTGATTTAGAACATTTTTTTCCCATTTAAAGTGGCTTGGCCGAATATTATGAACATGAAATTCTTTGTGATTTTTTTGTTTTAATTCTTGGATGAATTGTATTGATTTGGGAAATTAAGATGTGGACTCAATTGGATTGAAACCGAATCGAATTGAAAAACCCCTAATTGCCGAGACTTGAAAGCATGTTAATTGGGTTTGATTTTAATTGAATTGTGTTGGACACTATTTGGTTGTTAAAGTGCATGATTAATTAGGCTAATTGATATTTTAGAAATGTTAATTGGGTAATTGATTGTGTATTACACTTAGGTTAATTAATGTGAAATTTGGAATTTTATAAGTTAATTAATTTGGGCTTGATTTTGGAAATTGGGCTTGTTGGGTTATAATTGGGCTTTTGGGCTTTGTTGTAACAAAGTTGGGTTTAGGCAAAATTGGTTGGATCCAATTAGGCCCAAAACCGAATCCAAAAGGTCCAATTATGACTTAATGGACCTTAATTATTTAATTGGGCCTATGGGGTAACTCCCGGATTGGATTTTGGTTGTTCGGTTTGACCCGAGTTGACCAAAAGTCCACGCCTTATAGAAATTAATTAAAAGCCCATTGGACTTTAATTAAATAAAACATTAGATGTTAATCGGGCTTTGAGACCCGTTGCGATTAAATTGGAATTTAAGTCGTAAAGGTTCGTTATAGAAGTGTAATATTTAATTTAGAATTAAATAATGAATTAGAATTAAATACGTATTAAATTGGATTTAATTATGTAATTTAATTTAATTCGTAGAAATTGTACTTGAGTACGTGTTTGCAATACGAGTTTGACTCGAACAAAAATCAAATCTTTGTTTGAACATTGGATGATCACTAATAATCAAGATTAATTAATTTGATTGATTGATTGATAACATGCTTGTATGAATACATGGTTGTGATGTTTGAATAATGTATATCGGATGGATATTAGTCGGGTGGGGCGATTTTGGAAATTGTAATAAATTTGATTTATTAAATTGGACCTGCGTGTCCAGCCTTATCTCTTATTTCTTTGTATTCTCTTCTCACCTATTCCCCTCCATGTAAAAGAGGTTTCTTTAGAAGTGTAGTGTAACGGGTAGTAGTAATACCAAGTGCTAGCGGGAGAGAGAAAGTGAGAGATTTGATCTAGGATCAATGTAAAATATCCATCCGCATATCATTATTATTTTATTTCATACTCGCTTTATTATGTGTTTAGAATGCATGCTTAAGGGTGTATGATGATGAGACCTTAACAAAGATAATTAAATTGGTAGCCAATTTGCACGCGAAAAAACCCTCGTTAAATATCATGCGTTTTTCCTTCCATTGAGTGATTCTTACTCAAGATCCGAGATTGGCAGGGGTTGTTGGCCAAAGTCAAGCCCTGTCCATCAAAGATGTGTTTTAATTACGAGGCTTTGTTCTATATCGGTGTCGTGTCCAAGTTGTGGTTTGTTGGCCAAAGTCAAGACCACTCTTGTCCATTGACATTGATTACGAAGCTTCCATGTCAATGGGTCCGCGCTTGACTGGGATCACTAGGTTTGTTGTGCCAAAGCCAAGGCCTAGTGATTCAGAGAGGAAAAAGGTTAGGGTATACATTCGATGTATAGGCTTATATAAGATATATGTTTGGGACTTGGATGTCCACCTACTGGATCTAGGAGTTGGATGAGATCCAATTGATCTTCGAGATCTACCTAGTTAATTATCATACAGTTTGTTGGCCAAAGTCAAGATTGTGTGATATTTAACAGGATCCTAGCCCACTAGGAAACACGGTTTCCCGAGTACTCGACAGAGGGTTAGAGACTCGACGAAAAATAGTGGGAGGCAAGTATTGAATTTGCAACATTCGTTCGAATACTCGCTAAACACGCTCATTTTATTTTATTTCGTCATTAGATAAAATATTAGTTAGACTAATATTTAAATTGTTGTTTTAATGAACAGTTGGACTGTATTATACTTGATTATATATAATTGGATTATATTAATCAAATATTTGAATTAATTAATTTCAGTTTACAGTTGATTTTATAATTGGATTATAGTAATCAATGTAATTGAGGTAATTAATTGGATTATATTTGATTATATAGTTGGACTATTATAATCATTATAATATATAAAGTACCACTAATCGTTGATTAAATAGTTGGACTATTGTAATCAAGATAAAATTGAAAAGTTGAATATTTAAAATATAATCTAGGATTAAAATATTTTAAATGATTTAATTTTCAAATTGGGAATAAATAATAGGTACTTATTTGATAAAATAACTTATATACCTTAAGCCCAAAATTAAGCAAATAGTAGAGCATAAAATCTTTGGAAGATTTATGTGATGATGACTTTAATGCTTAATTAATATACTTATAATAAATCTATCTTTAGATTTAAAAGTATTAAAATTGCAATTAATAATTCTTGGAGAATTAATTGACTATTCTAGTGGAGAAAAGTCAAAGTTTGCAATTAGGCATGTTGCACGAGGTGCACATCGTTTCGATATTCCAAAACCCAAGGCTTGGCCTAAGGTTCCTAAAATATTGAAAGGATAATTGACATATCCCAAAGTGACTACCATTTGGATATGGAAGACACGAAGGAATTAAAGAAGGGCGATGCTCTAACTTTAAAAAATATTTGTCTTAGTTATGTTCACAGCTAGTATTGAAATTAGATTTTAAATACTTAGTGTGGTACATAATATATATGTATTGATATTCAGAATCTGCTTTGAGCAGGATACTGACTTCAAGCTGAGATTCCTCTGCGAATCGGAAACGGGACGAAAGTCGCTGTTTCGACCGTAGATACCTAAGTTTAGGAACTAACCTGGGGTGTGTACTTAAATTAGGAACTGTTATAATGTAACTAGTTTGACTAGAGACATTATCTCTTTATCAGTGTTTAATCTGTTGCGGATAAAACCTTTATATTATAGAACACTGAGTGTTTTATTATATAAAGATGATACTGAGATAAATACATTAGATGTAAATAACATAATTTATATTTTGAATATAAATAAAAATCTCAAACATATAAATGACAAATAAATAGCTCAAATGATTTGATCAATAGAGACTTATTTATGGTATTGTTGTCTAGGACACAATTAAACGAGACATGTCAGTTAGACGGGTGTGTCCGAACAAAAACCGAATTTTGTTGGACATGATAAGGTTTATCACGAGTCGCTCTGAGCTATCATTTCCTTCAAACAGTATATGTATTAACAGTGCAAAACTTATTTAGAATAAGGTTCCATATTAATCTGTTTGACAGATATCATCTAGGATGTGAACAGGAAAGAAACGAGGTTTCTCATTCCTGATAATTTGGGTATGCCAGGCATAAAGTTTGGATGATACCAAACTAAGAACCCAAATTGGATTAGTGCCAATATAGGTTATCCTAAGGGAAACCATAAGTATAGTACTTATAAATCCCACATGAGAACAATGTGATTGTTGCTCACCATGCGGTTTTCCTGAGAGGAATACCGATATGCAGTGGTCAGGGAGGATAGTGATACTCGATGAAAATCGGAGTAATACTATTCAAGGCACGAAGTCCATAATGGAACACAAATAGTTCATCTATGATGAAACTATACCATTAATCTTCAAAAACACAAGAAACCGCGTAGATCAGAGAGAGTCAGAAACAAACCTGGGGTATGAGTTTCTGATCTCACCTCATAAAGATCTTAATCTTTTAAGGTACACCAACTGATTATGTATGAGGTAGTGATACAAGGTATCGACTCCCTATTATGGCAAAGTGCCATGAATCGAAATGGATTCCATGTTTAACAACTATTTTGGATATAGTTGTTGTACCACGAGGCATTGTGCCTATGGTACATTAAACGTCTTCAAGGAAGACATACATGGTAGGCAACATACCAACGTACAAAGCTGGGCTTTTGACGGAAAGGTATCGTTATCAACATTGTGTTAATAACGGTTCAACCTTTTACCTGTTGCCATGGTAAAGCCATTTTGAAGATGCTTGTTGATAACGTATATTTCATTTGTGAAATATGTCAGTTATAAATCAAAATCGCTTTCCTGAAAAGGAAACCTTTTGGAGAATGTTTACAACATTCTGACGATTTTGTATAACCGACAAACAAGGTTTGCGGATTATTCAATCCATGTTTGGATTGAAGCAAGCATAGGGTTCTTGGAACTGACGTTTTGAAATAATCATAATAGTTTATGATTTGACTCAAAACGAAATAATTCTTGTGTATATAAGGAGGCTAGTGGGAGAGGGCACTGACAATGAAATTCCCATAAAACAATCGGTGAAAGCTTGGCTTTCATAAGAAATTCTCCGTAGAATTCTGAGGAGTAACAACCTTTATTCAAGGAATAAAGATCTACTGGGCTAGATTTGGAGTTGGTAACACTCTCTGAGAAATTGTACATTTAAAATGTACTTGTATTGGTGTCTCATACGCTTTGAGCATATGGAGTCACAATCGGGTCAATCCAAGTGATAGTCACTGGATTGAAGATTAAGAACATCTGTTAGTATCTGAGAGAACTAAAGATGTTGTCTCTAAAACTATGGAGATGGAGAACTTGAAGTGACTGGGATCACCGCTGCAAGTTTCTAAACCGGTAAATACTGCGGTACTATAAAGTTTGAACACTGGGACAGTAAGCTGGAAATCTTCGAGCAAGATAACTGTTGCCGAATTAACAACAAATACGGATTATTGCTGCAGCTGAGGCAGCAATAGAAGCCATTTGGATCGATAATAAATCTGATTAGATTAGATATAGTTCTGTTAGCAGCTGAGCTAGGCGTTAGCACAGGCTAAAGAATTAAAGGTCTCATCGACGATCCAGATATATACTTCTATATCATCTGATTCGTTCGTATCATACATCGAGTGATGTTGTGATGATCGTGTAAATCGCGTCAAACGATAAACAAACAAATCCGCTAACGAAAACCTTTCCTCAGCAATTTGAGCGAACCGTACATAGTTCAGTGTGGGACACTTGAGTGACTGGCTATGTGCCAAGTGGGAGATTGTTGGACAAAATGACCCATAGCGTCACTATTTGCACAGATCATTGTGTTGTTGTAGCAAATTAACTATGTGACAAGGAAATTGCACTCTCATCATTTGTGATTAGATCACCATAGATATATAAATGAAGAGAGGTCCCTATGATTAGTACCTGGACTGAGAATGATATGAGACAGTATCAGTCCCCGAAGGTTTAATCATTAAATATCCTAGCCGTAGTATTATCGAGACTGGACATCGATAATGCGGAATAGGCTAGTATTGCACTTGTGCGCGTTTGTGAGGGCACAACGGCATAGTTCTCATATATATAAGTATTGGATACTTATGCAAGTGCGATAGGAGGTCGTGTTTCACCGATGGTACGGGAAACAGCTTCGCTCTGGATAGACCCCTCGGAATCCCATTGGTATTATGACTATGTGTCTATGGGAGGCCGAAATCGAGGTAGGTGTGTATAGTCTTAACCTGAGACTTGCATCGCTAATACTTACGATAATCGATAAACTTTGGTCTTGGTGGAAGGGGGGCTTTAACCGGTTCTGTGTACACCACTTCTGGGTTTATCAGAGAGTCGTAGTGCATTGGGTGTGATGTCAAGATGGAAGTGTCACTTCAGTCATTGGAGATGATGTCACGCAGGATACGGTACTAGTGCTCTTGAGTGTTGCGCAACCAATCGGGATATTGTGACCAGGTCATGTATATCCGATTATAGAGACTATGTTACCAGACATCCGACATGTGTTTCGGACGAGGCAGACACTTATCCAGCCCCAGCCCTAGCACGTGATTATCCGATACTGGGCCGATATACACAATACTACGGTATACTACGCTTGATACAGATCTATATATTCCTGTAAGAATATTTCTGGAGAATTGGGTAGGCATGGCTTTTGCTAGAAGCAACCTTGTCTTGTAAATCGATATAAACGTAGTACGAGGTACTTACGTGTTCGGACAGTCCGACGATCGTATTTACTGCCAACATATCCGGAGATCATGGGTCGCTTCCTGAAGATTCACCGATGACGTATTACTCGCACTTTGATTAATCTGGGATTAATTAGAAGAGAGAGATATAATTAATCTGGGATTAATTTGATGAGAGAGAAAATTAATCTGGGATTATTTGCGGAGATATTTTATCTGGGATAAAATATTAAAGAGAGAGAACGATTAATTTGGAATTAATCGATAAATTAATATATTCGATATATTAATCGAAATTGGATTTTGACGCGGAATTAAAATTAGATTTTAATTCGGGCGAACGAATTAATTAGAATTAATTCGTTAGCGACGTGAATAGTGATTTCGCTAGGCGTAATCATTTAATTACGACGCGACGGAAAATTCGTTAATTTGGAATTAGCGAACCGAGCCCGAGAGTGATTGCGAGCGCATTCGTATTTCGAATTCGAGCGCGGCACGCGAGTCAAATCAAGCGTCAAATCGCTAGTCGCATCAATCGTCAAATCAATTGTCACTTTGAGTGATGTGACTTGACAACATGTCACTTTATTAAAGTGATGTGATGTGACTTAAAGTAAAAGTTGAAATGATGAAAGCTTTTTGCTTTTTTGACTTTTGTATTTGGTAAATGAAAAGGCTTTTATATTTGATTTTATTTTGGAAATAAAATATAAATATAAGAAAAACAATTTGCCTTCTCTCTCTCACACATGCAGTACACGGTTTTGGTAACCCAAAAACGTTTTCGCTTCCCTCTCTTTTCTCTCCTCTCATCTCACGGCTTCACTGCCGTTTCTTCTTCTTCTTTTTTGGTTCACCGAGAAAATGGAGATGCAAGGAAGATGATTAGTGCTAGCACACAAATGGGTTATACATAGGTGATAGGGAAGTGTCTTCATGAGCTTGGAAAGCTTGAAGCTTTGAGCTTCAATGGTGCTCAACAATGGCCGAATCTTGGAGGATCCAAACCAGTCCAAATCGCGCACAGCCCACTGCAAGATGAAGCTACTGCCGTGACTTGGAGGGAGCCAAAATCGCACCTTGTTCTTCAAACATCAAAACCGAAATTCAATGTGAGTTGATTCCGCCACCTCCTTTGATGTGTTCATATGTGATTTTTATGCATTGTTTGTGATCTTGTGGACTTGATTGAACACTTACACCTCAAACGCCACACAAACGCGAACCTTTTGTTTACCGTTCGAACGTGTTTTACAAACGCTACACGAACGCGCACATATTTTCTTTGTTTTATCATGTATCAGGTCCTGTCCCGTTCGAACGAATTCTCAAACGCTATATGAACGCGAACCTTCTGTTTACCGTTCGAACGCGTTTACGAACGCCACACGAACGCACACACACTGAACTGAGTCCTTTTCATCATATTTTATGCATAATTGCGCCTATTAGTTATCCCTTTGTATTACGATCTTGATTGCTTCTCTTTATTACGCATGATTGTGCAATTGCCATTTATTTACATTCCTCACATGTATGAGTACAATGTGCTTATTAAGTTGTATGCTTTCCGTATGTTAATTTACTTTATGCATGCAAATTCGGACATAGATTATATGCAAATAGGTTGTATGCAAACATGAAAAATGTGTTATATGCAAACTCAGATATGAGCTTGTACTTATACATGCGAACTTAGGAGTAAATTATCCTTGGAAATAAATGTTGCTTAGGCTTTGTTAAATTATTGTACAAATAATTTCATTACAAGTGGCATAAGTAAGGGACCATTCCGAACCCAACGGTTTGAGGTCTTCCATTGCGAGGGGTGAGTGCGAGATTAAATCTTTGTCCCGGTCCACATCGGGTGGTTACTCCATTATTCTCCGATTTAATCCCCCGCGGGCTACTCCGTACTCCCAACCAGGCCGCGAGACCGGGACATCATGCGTCGCCCAGTTTCTGTGTCCCACAACCGTGTTGGGGTTTTAGGTGGCAATTCCGAGTAAATGCAACGGAACGCGGAAAATTAAAATTTTCCATTTTCAATAATTTTTCTTCGGTGATTAAAATAAACTAATTTATTTTAATTACTCAATACTTAAAAACTGAAATTTTTACCCAAAAATCAGATTTTTCATAAATTACCGATTAGCTCATAAACTTTGTATTTTAATCATTTTAGTCCTAATTTGTCAAATACAATTTTAATTGATTCCTAATCAATCCCAAAATGATTTATACATGTCTTATTCAGGAAAATATAATTTTCAACTCAAGAAAATATTTTTTCTATAAATTACCGAGAGGACCCTAAACTTTCAAGAATTTCCAATTTGGTCATTTTTTGTTCAAAACATGTCAAGATCAAATCCAAAAATTCCCAAATTTAATATACATCATATATACATCAAATTACATCACATATATGAAAAGCCCCAAATTTGGAGTGGGTTATGAACCATAATTTTATAATTTCCACAAATTGATAAATTAACACCAAATTAATTAAATTCAACACTTTAATTCAATTCTTACCACACCAAACAAGTCTCACCATCATGAAACAAATCAAGAACAATTTTAGGTCATTTATGAATGGCTAAGTAACTCTAGAATGATAACTTCACCATCAAATCGTTAAAAGAATGTTTAAGAACTAATTTCATGCAATCTTAACACTTATACATGCTTCCATCTTTCTTCCAAGTTCCCAACCATCAAAATACATAGACAAAATAGTAGAGAAAAAACTAAGCTACATCATATATACATCAAAGTACATAACATATATGAAAAGCCCCAAATTTGGAGTGGGTTATGAACCATAATTTTATAATTTCCACAAATTGATAAATTAACACCAAATTAATTAAATTCAACACTTTAATTCAATTCTTACCACACAAAGAAAGTCTCACCATCATGAAACAACTCAAGAACAATTTTATGTCATTTATGAGTGACTAAGTAACTCTAAAATGACAATTTCACCATCAAATGGTTAAAAGAATGCTTAAGAACTAATTTCATGCAATCTTAACACTTATACATGCTTCCATCTTTCTTCCAAGTTCCCAACCATCAAAATACATAGACAAAAGAGTAGAGAAAAAACTAAGCTACACATATTGAAGCCTAGAGTCTTAGAAACAATTTTCATGAAAAAGAAAGTAAGAAAAACTTACAAAATTCCCAAGTTTCCAAGCCTTTTTTTTTCTTTCTTTCTTATTTTCTCTCAAACTCCTTTGTATTTTGATTTTAGGGTTCTTAGATAATGAAACAAAAAATGAAAACAATGCCTTTTATATTTTCTCACAATTGCCGAAATTAGCTAGGAAAATATCAAGCATTTTTTTTAATTTTTTATTCCATTAATCAATTGGAAAAAAATGATTTAATGAACAATTGTGATATTTATCCATTAACATTTAATATATATCACAACTTGTACCAATTAAATCAAGCCAATTTATCCAATAAAAAGTGGCCATTTAATCTAACTAAAACATGCCATTTGTTTACTTTAATAAAGTAAAAGATATTTATCATTTAATTAATTTAATTATTTAACATTTAAATAATCAAATAATTAAATACAAATATATTGAATATATGTATTATATTTACATTAAATAATCAAAATACATATATAAACAATAAATGTCAAATATCAAATTCGACATTTAAAAAATGGCCGAAAGATCACAAACGCATGTACTTTTGTTTATTCGTTAAACGACTTATAAATAATCAGTATTATTTATAAAAGTTACCCTAGTGCTCGACGAGTATATTTCATTAGTGAGACTCTCTAGGTTCGGGCATATCCGTCACGAAATCTAATTTCATGTCCATAATCTACCCACCCGTAAATTATGATAAACACAGATAAACTCTCTGAACCATACAAGTCGAGGTCACTGCATACGTATAATCCTTCCATCACAGGTATCCAGATTATCCCAAAGATATAGATATAAACGTCAAATCTCTTTAGTTATAATCCCGTCAACAATTCTATTAGCAATCTCTTAATAACACTTATAACTTATTTCTACAGTGCACCACGGGCCCATGGATTTAACATATTGCTAATTCCATAATGGATACCTATGCTCTGTACACATAACATACAGATTCTATCTTGATCATAAGGATCAGTCCACACCCAATGAACAGACGGAGGTCTGATCTAAATAGATCAGTTACGTGACTTCCATCAAAGTGTGGAGGAATCCTCATACATCCACAGTGGTACCTCAAGTCGGAGGATCACTATGCTCACTCAACCCGAGAAGATTCTTATTGACGTTGGTGTACCGTCTATTAAGAATCTTCGGTGAGTCATTCAGTGTTTATCCGATATAAATACCTACGTGTCTATACGAGTCCCCTGAGACTCATGGTGTTTTTAAACTTACAAATAAATTATTCAATATCCAATATCGATAATTCATTCATATTTCACATAAACATATTTATTCGATATCATATAATGACATAAATAATATAGAAACATCGCGAAACTTTTACGAAATTTTTTTTCTGCAAAATAATATAAAATATGTTTCCAACCGAACCGACCGACCAATGCATATGGGGACTGCCCAGGTCAGCCCCAAAAACATTTGGACAGTTCCTGGGCTGCCCAAAAAGTGCTCAGTTCACTGTTTGGGCAGCCTTTACCTGGTAACGCCGTTTTTCACCGTTTTCGCGTATTTTTACTCCGAAACAATTTCCGATAAATATTTTTCTTGGGCAATTAAAATAAACAATTTATTCTAATTACTCAATAAATAAAAACTTATTTTTATCTGAAAATTCAGATTTATCATTAATTGACGTGAGACCCTTAAACTTTGGATTTTGATCATTTTGGTCCTTAAATTGTAAAAATACATATTTAAGTGATTCCAAATCAATCCCAAAATGATTTATATATGTCTAATACATGAAAATTCAATTTGCAATAAGAATTCCAAATTTTATGAAATTACCGAACAGCCCCTATAATTTCCAGACGTTTAAACGGTTAAACGAAAATACATGCATTAAGGGCATTTCGGTCAATTGATAATTAATGTGTATTTGTAATTGATACAAATTTTGATTTGATACATATTAATTATTTGTCAAATGAGATTTTGACACATGCCATTAATATATGTATTTGTTATTTAATGTAAATAAAAATACATATATAATAATAATCGCATTAATTAATTATTTAGATGTTTAAATGTTAAATATCTAGATAATTAAATTTTTTCAATATTACATCATTGTTATGCAATATGTTTGATTATTATTGGTTACATGTGGCATGGTTTTATTAAGCTTAAAGTTTACAAATTGGATTTGTTAACTTAAAGGTTACTATTACTTAATTAGATTAAAAATGACCAAATAACCAAATTGCCCTTCTTTACTTCCCTAAGTCGGTTTGCCCTTGTATTTAAAGTTGAAATTTTTTATTTTATTCATTTTTAAGACTCCATGGTCGAACCCATCTCCATAGAAAGCTCCCAAAACTTTCTTGAAGAAACAAGGGAAGAAAGTGAAGAAATTCAAGAAAAAGTTTAAGGAAATTACAAGATTTTGAGGTAATCTTCAATAATCTTAAACTTAGAAAGCTTATTTCTTGTTCTTGAATATCTAGAATAGTTATAGGGTTTCTTAGTTTCTTATGTTTTTGGGGCTTTTTGATTTGGAGGATGAATTTGGAGGCTAGATACAAGTGTGAAGTTGGATTGGATAATTTTAGTGAAATATTTATTCAATTTTATCATTTGATGACTTGTTTCCATTCTAGAGTGTTATGACCACTCTTGTAACTTATAGAATTGTTCTTGAGTTCTTCATAGGTGGTGGCTTTTGTTGGTGTTAATGATGATATGATTAATGTTGAGAAAATTAGATTTAAAACATGAAAAATGATATTTTTGTTAAAAAAAATAGATATGGAAATTCTGTGTTTTCGGTGATGCAAATTATGTTGTATAAATGTATTGGATGTGTTTTGGGTATTGGAACAATTGCCGGAAACTATTTTAGAGTTGAAATATGCGAAAACGGTGAAAAACGGCGTTACCGGGTGACTTTTAAGCCAACCGGGTGACGTCTGCCCAAACAGTGAATTGGTCACTGTTCGGACAGCCCATGAACTGCCCTATTACTGTTGGGGCTGATTGGGTCAGCCTCTATGTACATTGGGAAGTTGGTTCAGTCAAAAACGTGTTTTATGCCATTTTGTGGAAAAAACATTTTCCTAAAAATTTCTCGATGTTTCTTAACTTTTTATGTCATTATTTGATATCGAATAAATATTTTTAGGTGAAATATGAATGAATTATTCATATTGGATAATGAATAATTTATTCGGTAATTTAAAAAGTTTTAAAATTATGATTTTACCCGAACCGCGAGCTTCCGCTGCGCTCGCGCCAAAAACCTCAACAAAAACGATATCAGAGCAGCTCTGATCCTTCATCCATTATATTTTTCATGCTTGATATATGATATATAATCCAATTTTGATGTTTTCACATGCATGTAATTTAAATATTTCTTGACTTTTCGGTTCTACGCTAACGGGAAACGTAACAGAAATTTTTTGGTTAAGTTAAGTTATGTTTTCTAAGGTAGAATTGAATTGTTTATAAATTGATCTAGATTATATTCTGCATTTGATATGTAGCAATGCTTTTTTGAGGAACATCCTCGCTAAAATAAGGCTGTAAAGTGACATGTATTGGATGCACGTTTTGCGGTCCGTGCTGTCAATACGGTTTATAGGTATCTTTCTATGGCTGCATCCAAGAAAGTGCCAAAGCAGTGAGGGTGTAGTTGATATAATTTTATCCATGCCGGATGTATATTTGATACTAGATAAATTCAAGTGAATGTGGAAATCCTGAACATGCCAAAGCTGTCAGGACTACATCAGTAGCTTGAGTTTGTCATTGGCAAGTGAAGCCTTGATACGCCTCCTTGTGAACGTGCCAAAGCTTTCATAACGAGAAATGGTCAGGACTAAAATCAATAGTAACAATGAGTGTGATTGACAATGAGTTGTCTACCTAATGAATATACGTAGGAAAGATCGTGCCAAAGCTGTGAGTCGAAATATATTTATGGGGTCCACTTCTCACTATGGAGTTCGATTTAATTATTGAATTCTCGTTTTTTGTCGGGGATTACGGTATTATGTAAAGTATTGGTAGACAGTGCTGGGTTAAAAATCCCTAACTAAAGCAGTGTGTAATTTTATGGAAATTGCCGCTTGTGTGTTTTCCTTAATCTATATTGTTGATAGAATTTAAACATCTTATCCACTGCATGCATATTAGTTGAATATGTTTTCTGACTTCAATTATGATTGCGTATTTCTAGAATAGGTTCTAGAATGTAAGTAGACTTGGATATTGTTAGATTAGTCAAAACCATCGGGAACTGTTGTTCCGATTTTCATGAAAATCAAGATGGTTAGTGACTTAGTTACTAAGTCACGATAGGTAATCAAGATGGTTATGATGAAAATAATGTCATATAAATATATTAGATGTGTTTTGGGTGTTGGAACAATTTCCGGAAATTATTTCGGAGTTGAAATATGCAAAACGGTGAAAAATGGCGTTACCGGGTGACTTTTGAGCCAACCGGGTGACAGCTGCCCAGACAGTGAATTGATCACTGTTCAGGCAGCCCATGAACTACCCTAATATTGTTGGGGCAGACCTGAGCAGCCCTCATGTGCATTGGGTGGTCGATTCGGTCAAAAATACGTTTTTTGCCATTTTGCGGAAAAATATTTTTCTTAAAAGTTTCACGATGTTTCTTATCTATTTAAGTCGTTATTTGATGTCGAATAAATATGTTTAGGTGAAATATGAATAAATTATTCATATTGGATATTGAATAATTTATTCGATAATTTAAGCAGTTTATAAATTACGATTTCACCTGAACCGTGAGCTTCCGATGCGCCCGCGCCAAAACCCCAACAAATAGAAGATTTGATTTGATACATATTAATTAATTGTCAATGAGAATTTGACACATGCCATTAATATATGTATTTTTTATTTAATGTAAATAAAAATACATATATAATAATAATCACATTAATTAATTATTTAGATGTTTAAATGTTAAATATCTAGATAATTAAATTATTTCAATAATACATAAATGTTATGTAATATGTTTGATTATTATTGGTTACATGTGGCATGATTTTATTAAGCTTAAAGTTTACAAATTAGATTTGTTAACTTAAAGCTTATTTTCATTATTTAATTAGATTAATTGACCAAATGACCAAAATACCCCTCTTTTAACCCCTAAGTCGGTTTTGGCTTGTATTTAAAGTGGAAATTTTTTGTTTTCTCATTTTAAGTAAGCCATGGTCGAATCCCATCTCAAAGAAGCACCCAAAAATTTTCTTGTAGAATCAAGGAAGAAAGTGAAGAAAATCAAGAAAACGTTTAAGATTTTTTTAGGAGATTTGGTGGTAATCTTCATAACTCTTAATCTTAGAAAGTTTGTTTCTTGTTCTTGAGTATCTAGACATGTTCTAGGGTTTCTTCCTTTCTTATATTTTGGGGCTTTTTGATTTGGAGGATTGATTTGGAGGCTAGATGCACGTGTGAAGTTTGATTGGATAATATCAGTGTAATATTAGTTCAATTTTGTCATTTCATGCCTTGTTGCCATTCTAGAGTGTTATGACCACTCTTGTAATGCCTAGAATTATTCTTGGGTGCTTCATTAATGGTGGCTTAGATTGGTGTTGTGATTAATGTTAAGAAAATTGGATTAAAGCATGAAATATTGATATTTTTGGTTTCTGGATCAGATCTGGAAAAATGGGTTTATGGTGATGAATATTATGTCATATAAATGTATTATATTTGTTTTGGGTAATGGAACAATTGCCGGAAATTGTTTCGGAGTTGAAATATGCGAAAACGGTGAAAAACAGCTTTTCCGGTGACTTTTGAGCCAACCGGGTGATGGCTGCCCAAACAGTGAGTTGGTCACTATTCGAGCAGCCCATGAACTGTCCTAGTTCTATTGGGGCTAACCTGGGCAGCCCTCATGTGCATTGGGTGGTCGGTTTGGTCATAAACGTGTTTTATGCCATTTTACGGAAAAATATTTTCGTAAAGTTTTGCGATGTTTCTTAACTATTTATGTCGTTATTTGATATCGAATAAATATGTTTAGGTGAAATATGAATGAATTATTCATATTGGATATTCAATAATTTATTCGGTAATTTAAAAAGTTTTAGAATTATGATTTCACCCGAACCGCGAGCTTCCGCTGCTCCCGCGCTAATACCCTAACAACTACCTGGGTGCATCACGTGGGGAAGTATACAGATGGTTCTAACATTTTTTTCATTTCCTAAATGGGAAATTCTGGTACTCTAACGTCCTTAGTTTGTCTAATGTTGTAGGCTAGATTTGTACAAAAGCATGTACTTTTGTCACTATCTAACTTGTACTCTCTTATTCATTGTATCTCCTCGACAATTCCACTTCCATCTTATTGCATAAAGCCTATATCTTCTTCTTCTACTTTGTATTATATCTGAGGCACTCACGATTCTTGTGCCTTAAATACCTTGTCATAAGGGTAATACATTGATTCTTTGTGTCAAAATGACTTCGCTCGGACCTTAAAGGTGTTATACTACATCTTAAGTCTACCTGGTCCTGAGAACATCATTAGGACGAGTGTTGTGGTTCATCGTTATCGAAGGTATCTAACAAAGATTGGGAGGGTCTATAAATCAAATTCTATTGAGTTATCACACAAAAGTACGAATACTAGAGGGCTATTTGATTGTAACGTCTAGCCTCTCTTCTAGTTCGTCCCTTTACCAATACTCATACTACATTTTTCTGGGAATTCTCCAAAGCACAAACTTACTCAAAGTCTTACTGTACTCTCTTTATTACCTATTTCTTGATAGTTTCATCTTATTCTTCTTCTTAGTTTCCATTTTTGGCTCGACATAAAGGTCTCGAAAAAAGAATATTTCACTCCTATAAATGTGATATGCTCTACCATCTTCAAGTCCTCGAATTATGTGAGTCATCTCTTCTTTGAACACTTAGGTTTGGTAACGTACTAAGATAGCTTTACCAAACTTGGCTAAACTTAAGATACATCTGAATTGTTTCCAGTCTTCAGGAAATGTACTCTTATATGTCTCATATGGATTCTCATATATTCAACTGATCTGGCTAGAGTGTTGTCAAGAGATGTATATGTCCTGCTCGGTTAATAACTATACTCGAGGCTATACTGAATTCTGAATTCGGGAGACAAATATGCACATATTATAGAGATCTAGGAAAAACTATTCTACTACTACTTTTCGAGGCTGTGCGGTAGTTTGGGTGAGTGTCTAAATACTTAATAGGTTTGTATTGTAGTAGAGGAGATTTATCGTATGTACGACTGAGGGTCATTTGGGTCTTGTTATGGTTTGGGGTTACATAACTCTATCAACTATTCTATTGTTTCTGCTTGTGCTGTAATCTTCGAGTCGTGTTATCTACGTCGTGACCTATACTAGACTTCCTTGCCATTTCCTGAGTTTTCAACGTTTCTCATTTAATTGATATGTTTCTAGTGGTTATACGGGTTACTACTATGGTTGGTCTATTAATTAAATTAGTTTAATTAAGTAAAATATTAGTTTAGACAAATCGAAATTAGTGAATAAAATTTTAAGAGTAAAAATTGGTTAGATCACTAATAATCCATTAGTATTAATTAGGTAATGTTTTAGCCGCGCATAATCAAAATAAATTAGATACTAGTGTAATAGAAACCTTAAACTTTTAAATAGTGAGTAGGCGAGGGATATATCAAATTATATCCCGCGATCTCCATTGTTAGTCCGAAAATATTAGATTCAAAAGCGTATCGAGATGGCTTTATTTTCGTCCCCTACGGATAATGTTCATTTTGAGTCAATATCATGTTTGGATTGCGAGAGGATAGGAACTCTAGATATATTTGGTGATTTGACCTACCCTAGGCTGACACTTCACTAGTTAAGTCCAAGGGTTCCGAAATAATGGGATACACTACAAATGAATGATTAAAATGTTAATCAAAATTCCTTTATCAAATATAACGGTAGCTGGTTAATATAGGAATCAAAGTTATTTCCACATATATTAATCAATTGAGATTGTCTCGATCTATCATGCGAATACTTGACCAACCCTACAGCGACACTTATTTGTGGAATGATAGATTTATGTGGTATATTAATTCTTATTGGTTTCAAATTCATTATACATTGTCCATGCATGATGTTTAATTTTAAGCCTAAATGATTGATGATTTTAATATGCGATGAATGAATATTAAATGTATGTTTATTTATTTATTTTACCCATGGTTTCACTAATTACTGCAAATCTCTCAAACGATAAATTAACCAGAGAAAATTATATAAAATGGAAAAGTAACATGAACGCCATATTCGTCTGGGAAGACCTTAAGTTTATCCTACGAAGGAATGTCCTCCTTAGCCAGCCATAAAAGCTGACAAAGTTGTACACGATGCCTATCAAAGATGGGTCGTAGTAGATGAGAAAGCACGTTGCTACTTTGTAAAATCCCGAATTTTTCAGAACGGTTCTATAAGCTTTCTGTATCGAAGTTTATAATTTGAAACTGAATGATATTCGAAAATAGGACTTATGTGTTGGAAAATAGGTTGAAATATTATTAAGTGAAGTTTCATCACGTTGGAAAACGTGTGGTTTCGAGAATCAGTTACATGATTTTAGATTATATTGTTATACGCGTAAAAGTTTCTTGTCTCAGCTATTAAACTAGCAAACGAACTCTGATAGAGTTGATTCTTAAACCATCAGACTCGTTTTTCCGAGAAGAATAACTTTCGTGTTGAACATGAATCGAAATTTTTATCAGAAAAGCTCCAAATCACAAATTTCAGTGAAAGCCCTATGACAGGGGTCTGATTGTAATTTTTCTGTGGGTCTAAACGTAAATTTTCATAAATTTTCTATAAATACCCTCAAGTTTCTGTAATTGTGAAAAATCAAAACCTTCTCAAACACGAGGTTGTTTAGGGTACAGAGTACGAGATTACGTATGCTTAAGATAATCGTCCATCAAATGTATGAATTTTTGTAATGCTATGATTGTTAGACATTATGTCCCATAGCGTCACTGTTTGTAAATGATATTGTATTATTGTACAAAATTAACTATGTGATAATAAAATTGCCTTTTGCCGTTTTGTAATGTTATTTACTTTGATATATAAAAGGCGAAAGTCCATATGATTAGTACCGGATTGAGATGATATGAGACAGTATCAATCCATAAAGGTTTAATCATTAAATATCCCTAGTCGGAGTATTATCGAGATCGGACATCGATAATGCGGAATAGACTAGTATTGCGCTTGTGCACGTTGTGAGGGCACAACGACATAGTTCTCATATATTTAAGTATTGGATACTTATGCAAGTGCGATAGGAGGTTGTGTTTTACCGATGGTACGGAAAACAGCTTCGCTCTGGATAGACCCCGCGGAATCCCATTGGTAGTATGTCTGCGTGTCTATGGGAGGCCGCATCAGGGTAGGTGTATATGGTCTTAACCTGAGACTTACATCGCTAGTACTTGCGACAATCGGTAAACTTTGGTTTTGGTGGTTGGGGACCTTAACCGGTTCTGTGTACACCTCTTCTGGGTTTATCGAGAATCGTAGTGTACTGGATGTGATGTCGAGATGGAAGTATCACTTCAGACATATGGAGGTGATGATCACGCAGGACACAGAACTAGTACTCTATAAAAGGTTGCAACCGTCGGGACAATATGACCAGGTCAGGATTGTCCGATTTAAAGAGACTAGTTGCTTGATGTCCGATATATGTTTCGTACGGGGCAGACACATCTCCAGCCCCAGGCCTAACATGTGATCATCCGATACTGGATCGATGTACACAATACTACGGTATACTACTCTTGATATAGATCTTATATTCCTATAAGAATATTTCTGGAGAATTGGGTAGGCATGGCGCTTTGCTAGAAGCCAACCTTGTCTTGTGAATCGGTAAAGACGTAGTACGAGGTACGTACGTGTTCGGATTATCCGACGACCGTATTTACTGCCAAATATATCCGGAGATCTCTTGGGTCGCTTCCTGAAGATTCACCTATGATATTTGATTCGGACTTAATTAATCTTGGATTAATTACGGAGAAACTTTATCTTGGATAAAGTGCCTAATTTAGAGAGAGAAGGATTAATTTGGAATTAATCGATAAAATTATTGTATTCGATATAATAATCGAAATTCGATTTCGACGCGAAATTAAAATTAGATTTTAATTCGGGCATACGAGTTATTTAGAATTAATTCGTTAGCGACGTAATTAATAATTTAGCCAGGCGCAATTATTTATTTAAATTCGGTTTAATTAACGTCGCGACGTAAGCTCGGTATTTCGGAAATATCGAACCCGAACGCGTGAGTGCACGTGGGCCCACTTTCATTTGGAAACGTGTGGGGCCCACATGACACTTGTCATTATATGCATTATTTATTGATAAGGCATTGCATGGTGATAGTGTGCATTACACTCAAAGGTTTTGCATGGAGTTTGAGTGTTTGACACTCTAAGCCATTGCATGTTTTGTGTCATAGATTTATTATTAATTTAATAAATTATGGCATAAATATAATTTGATTTTTGGTAAAACAAAATCAATTACACAAAACTCTTTCTCTCTCAAATTTCTTACATTGCCGTGAACTCCATGGAAGGGCAAAGGAAGATTTGATCTTCTATTCTCCATTTTTGCTAGCACAAGCAAGGGATCAAAGGAGGTGATAGGGAAACCATCAAAGAGCTTGGAATACAAAAGCTTGGAGCTTCAAGTCTTCTTCCTCCTCTTGGCCGAATCTTCCAACACTTGGAGCTTCCACCATTTGATCATCTTCTTCATCACATAGCTTTGTAAGTATGATTCCGCCATGCTTCAAGTCTTTTATATATATTCATTTATAGTATTTCATATGCTTAATCTTTGTTTGGGACATATTATAGAAACCAACAATGGTATCATTGAGCTAGGTTTAAGCATGAAATTCTTTAGGTTAAAATTTGGGTAAAATTGATTGAAGCATGTTCTTGTGAAATTTGATGAATGAGTATGCTTATATGTATGTTATATGACATAATATGAAATCAATTTTATGAAAAATGCATTGGATGATTTTTTTCCCCAAATCTATGCCTTGGCCGAATGTGATGTTACATTTGATGTATTGGAATTTTTTGTGTTTAAGATCATTGGATGACTTAGAACGTATACGGGACGTAGATTAGTAATTCAATCGGATTGAAAAACAAATCGACACAAAAAACTTACCTTGGCCGAATCTACAAGGACATGAAATGGAGTTGATTTTTTGATAAAATTAATGTTGGACATTTATTTTGCAAAATACATGATTAATAAATTAAATGGGTATTTTTGAAATATTTGGTTTAATGTATTAATCTTGGTATTACACTTTAATTAATTGGACTTTAATGTTTGGAATATTAAAATTTAATTAATGGGCTTAATTGGTGAATTGGGCTTTTAATATTGTATTTGGGCATAATGGGCTTGGTTGGACCAGTAGATTTGGGCCAAAAGGATTGGATCCAATTTGGGCCTAAATCACTCCATTAAGTCCAAATATAATATAATGGGCTTTAATAATTTAATTGGGCCTTATGGGCTTAAAATTGGTTTTATGGCTTTTAAGGGTGATTCCTTATTTGGGCTTGGTAATTGGGTTTGACCCACATTGACCAAAGCCCAAGCCTTAATAAATCAATTGAAAGCCCATTTGACTTGAATTAAATTAAACATTGGATGTTAGTTGGGCTTTGAGACCCAATAGAATTAGATTTAGAATCTAAGTCTTTAAAGCACATTAAAAGTGTAAACATTTAATTTGGAATTAAATAAATGAATTAGTATTGAATACGAATTAAATCAGATTTAATAAGTAGTTCGATATAATTCGCGAATTCATACCTTATGTACTTATTCTCAATCGAGTTGGACTCGCGCAAAATCAAACCGTTGTTTGAACATTGGATGATCACTTAAACAAAGACTAATTAATTGGATTAGATTGGTTGTAGAAGCATGTCTTGTTTGAATATATATGTATGTGATGAATGAATAGTGTATATCGGATGGATATTAGAAGGGAAAGGGTAATTTTAGAAATTATTATAATTTGGAATTTATAAATTGGACTTGCGTGTCCAGCCTTATCTCTTTATCTCTTTGTATTCTCTTCTCACCTAATTCCCCTCAATGTAAATGAGGTTTCTCTTATTGTATTATGTAATTGGGTAGAAGTAGAATAGTGCTAGCGGGGAGAGGAAAGGAGTGATTTGTTCTAGGAACAAGTTGTTTATATATCCATCCGCATATCACTATTAATTTACTTTACGCGCTTTATGATGTTTTAGAAGCATGCTTAAGGGTGTATGATGATGAGACCTAACAAAGATAAATAAATTGGTTGCCAATTACGCGAAATCCCTCAATTATATTAAGCAAATATCCTTCCATTGAATGATTCTTGTTCAAGATCCGAAGTTGGCATTGGTTTGTTTTTGACCAAAGTCAAGACCTTTGTCAATCAAGGATGTACTTGAATCATGAGAGTTCTGTTGCATATCGGTGTCTTGTCCAAATCGTGATTTTTTTTGGCCAAAGTCAAGGTCACTTTTTGTCCAATGACATTGATTACGAAACTTTCCTCGTCAATGGGTCCCGCTTAACTGGAATCATTAGGTTTGTTTTTGGCCAAAGCCAAGGCCTAGATGATTCAGAGGATAGGGTTAGGAAAATGTATTGGATATATTGACATTATACATATGTTTCGGACTTGGATGTCCACCTAACCGGATCTAGGAATTGGATGAGATCCAATTGATCATGGAGATCTACCTAAGTTAAATAGCATACAATTTTTATTGGCCAAAGTCAAGGTGTGTGTTATTTAATGGGATACTAGCCCACTAGGAAATTCGATTTCCCGAGTCCTCTACAGAGGGTTAGAGACTTGAAGAAAATAGTGGGAGGCTATTATTGAATTTTCAATTTCGTTCAGATATTTAGCCTTACGCATCTTTCAAAATTATTTCGTCAATATTTTAAAAATTAGTTGGACTAATATATTGTTTATTTACTTGTAACAGTTTGACTGTACCCATAACATCGTTGACTTTATAGTTGGACTATAGTCGTCAAGATGATTGGCAAAGGTAATATCCGCGACATAATCACGGGCGATAATGTCTTCAAAGGGACAAACTTTGCCGACTGGGAAATGAACCTCAAGATAGTGCTTGGGGCTGAGAGGGTGCTGTATACTATTCAGAGACCTCTCCTGCCTAAACCCACTGAGCCACTGGAGCTAGAGTTATGGAAAACTCATAGTGATGATTGTGACCAAGCTCAGTCAATTATGCTAGCTGCAATGACCCAGCATTTCAGACGCCAGAATAGGGACTTGGATCCCTATAACATGATGGCAAGATTGCGTGATCTTCACCCACCGCACTAACAAGCGGATGAAGAGGTACGAGCTAGTAAGGAAACTCTTCCGCTCCCGGATGACAGACGGCGCATCAGTTGAGGCCCACGGGACTCAAATGATCGCTGACATAGATGAGTTAGCCAATATGGGCATTGTCTTGGAGGCAGAGCTGACGATTGATATGATATTACAATCGCTGCCCGATACTTGGAAACAAATCATCATCAACTATAAGTTGATGGATACTGACGACACTCTCAGAGAGTTGTTGTCCGTGCTGAAGGAGTCCGAAAAGGAACTCCTAAAGGGGAGCAAGCGCGAGGCGCATTTTGCATCGACCTCTCATGCGCCAAGGGCTGGCCCAAGGCAATTGGAGGTGCGAGGAAGAAGAATTTCAAGAAGAAGGGCAAATGCAAGTTGACAGTGGCTTCTAGGAAGCCAAAGGACAAATCTCACGACATCTGCCTCAACTACGACAAGAGGGGTCACTGGAAACGTGACTGCCGAATGGGCAAAGGGCAGATGGAGGATATCAAGGCTAGCAAGGCTATCGCCTCTGGTATGTTTGTCATTGAGATAAATATGAATACTTCTAGTTTTAAAAATTGGATTTTTGATTCTGGTTGTGGTGCTCATATTTGTACTGATGTGCAGGATCTGCATGATAGCAGGGTGTGGGCATCGGGGGAGATGGATCTACGGGTCGGAAACGGAACACCAGTTGCTGTTTTGGCCGTAGGGACTTTTGTTTTAGAACTGCCCTCAGGGCATGTACTTAAACTTTTGAACTGTTATTTTGTACCTAGTTTAACTAGGAATATTATATCTGTATCATTGTTAACCCAGCAGGGTTACACTTTTGTATTTAGAAACACTGGGTGTTATTTATATAAAAGTGATGCAGAAATTTGCACAGCTGTTGCAAATAACGGTCTTTATATTTTGAATATAAATGAATCTCCTAAAATGACAAACAAAAGGCTCAAAAGGAGTAATCTAAAAGATGAAGCTTACATGTGGCATTGTCGTCTAGGACACATCAACAAGACTCGCATATCCACACTTTCAAAGAGTGGGTACTTGGACGAATTTGATCCCAATTCATATGACGTCTGCGAATCTTGTCTTTTAGGCAAAATGCCTAAATCACCTTTTAGCGGTAAAGGTGAACGTGCCACAGAACTGTTGGCTCTCGTTCATACTGACGTATGCGGGCCCATGTCTAGCCAGGCTAGAGGTGGATTTCACTACTTCGTAACCTTTACAGATGATGCATCTCGTTACGGTTATGTGTATCTTATGAGACACAAGTCGGAAACTTTTGAGAAATTCAAAGAGTTTCGACACGAAGTGGAGAAACAAACAGGGAAGAGTATTAAGACATTACGGTCAGACCGTGGTGGGGAATACTTAAGTTATGAGTTTCAAGATTACTTGAAAGAATATGGTATTCTTTCGCAGTGGACTCCTCCTGGAACACCGCAATTAAATGGTGTGTCCGAACGGAGAAACCGCACCTTGTTGGACATGGTAAGGTCAATGATGAGTCGCACTGAGCTACCAATATCCTTCTGGGGATACGCATTAAACAGTGCTATACTTATTTTGAATAAGGTACCGTCGAAGTCTGTTGAACAGACTCCGTATGAAATATGGACAGAAAGGAAACCATGTTTCTCTTTCCTGAAGATTTGGGGATGCTGGGCATATGTTAAACGTTTGGAAGGTACCAAACTTGAACCCAAATCTGATAAATGCCTTTTCGTAGGATATGCTAGGGAAACCAAAGGATATTACTTCTATCACCCGCAAGAGAACAAAGTATTTGTTGCTCTACATGCATTTTTCCTTGAGAAGGATTTTATAAATGCAGTGGTAAGTGGGAGGAAAGTAGAACTCGATGAAGATCGAAGTGATACTGTTCCTGGCAATGAATCGACGGAACAAGAACAGACCGTCGGGGATGAGTCTGTACCACAAACTTCACATACACAAGGACCGCGTAGGTCGGAGAGAGTCAGAACAGTACCTGAGAGGTATGGGTTCCTGATCTCACCTCATGTAGATATTAATCTTATTGAGGATAATGAGCCGGCTACGTATGAGGAAGCGATACGAAATATCGATTCCGCTTTATGGCAAGAAGCCATGAAGTCCGAGATGGATTCCATGTACGCCAACCAAGTTTGGACACTGGTTGATGCACCAGAAGGCGTAAAGCCTATTGGATGCAGATGGATCTTCAAGAAGAAGACCGACATGGATGGCAACATTCAAACGTACAAAGCTAGGCTTGTAGCGAAGGGGTATCGTCAACAATACGGTATTGATTATGACGAAACCTTCTCACCCGTTTCCATGATTAAATCCATTCGGATAATGCTTGCAATAGCTGCATATTTTGACTTCGAGATATGGCAGATGGACGTTAAGACCGCTTTCCTTAACAGAAACCTTTTGGAGGATGTTTATATGCAACAGCCTGACGGTTTTATCGTGCCAAGACTTGCAAACAAGGTTTGTAAGTTAAATCGATCCATTTATGGATTGAAGCAAGCATCACGGTCATGGAATCAGCGTTTTGATGAGATCATAAAAGAATATGATTTCGTGCAAAACGCAGATGACCCTTGTGTATACAAGAAGGTTAGTGGGAGAGCACTTACTTTTATTGTCCTTTATGTCGACGACGTATTGCTGATAGGCAATGACATTCCCATGCTAACGTCGGTGAAAGCTTGGCTTTCATTAAAATTCTCCATGAAAGATCTGGGAGAAGCAGCCTTTATTCTTGGAATAAAGATCTACCGGGATAGATCTAGAAAGCTGCTTGGACTCTCCCAGAGTACATACATTGATAAAGTGTTGAAGCGATTCAACATGGAACAATCCAAAAGGGGATTGGTTCCAATGGTACGTGGTACCTCTCTGTCTAAGGACATGTGTCCTAAGACTCAGGAAGAGAGAAACAACATGAGTCGGATACCGTTCGCCTCGGCAGTCGGATCGATCATGTATGCCATGATATGTACACGACCTGATGTCTCATATGCTTTGAGCATGTGCAGTCGCTATCAGGCCGATCCAGGTGAAGGTCACTGGATAGCAGTTAAGAATATCCTTAAGTATCTTAAACGAACTAAGGATGCTTTCTTAATTTATTGAGGCGGAGAACTTGCGATATCTGGGTATACCGATGCAAGTTTCCAAACCGACAAGGATGACTACAAGTCACAATCTGGGTACATTTTTTGTTTGAATAACGGAGCAGTGAGCTTGAAATCTTCCAAGCAAGATACTGTTGCCGATTCAACAACAGAAGCGGAGTACATCGCTGCATCTGAAGCAGCAAAGGAGGCAGTTTGGATCCGAAAGTTCCTAATCGGATTAGGAGTAATTCCATTAGCAGCTGAGCCCGTTCCATTGTATTGTGACAATAACGGGGCTATAGCACAGGCTAAGGAACCAAGGTCTCATCAACGGTCCAAGCATGTTCTTCGACGTTACCATCTGATTCGGGAGATTATACATCGTGGCGATGTAAAGGTCGAGAAGGTCACATTGTTAGACATTATGTCCCATAGCGTCACTGTTTGTAAATGATATTGTATTATTGTACAAAATTAACTATGTGATAATAAAATTGCCTTTTGCCGTTTTGTAATATTATTTACTTTGATATATAAATGGCGAAAGTCCATATGATTAGTACCGGATTGAGATGATATGAGACAGTATCAATCCATAAAGGTTTAATCATTAAATATCCCTAGTCGGAGTATTATCGAGATCGGACATCGATAATGCGGAATAGACTAGTATTGCGCTTGTGCACGTTGTGAGGGCACAACGGCATAGTTCTCATATATTTAAGTATTGGATACTTATGCAAGTGCGATAGGAGGTTGTGTTTTACCGATGGTACGGAAAACAGCTTCGCTCTGGATAGACCCCGCGGAATCCCATTGGTAGTATGTCTGCGTGTCTATGGGAGGCCGCATCAGGGTAGGTGTATATGGTCTTAACCTGAGACTTACATCGCTAGTACTTGCGACAATCGGTAAACTTTGGTTTTGGTGGTTGGGGACCTTAACCGGTTCTGTGTACACCTCTTCTGGGTTTATCGAGAATCGTAGTGTACTGGATGTGATGTCGAGATGGAAGTATCACTTCAGACATATGGAGGTGATGATCACGCAGGACACAGAACTAGTACTCTATAAAAGGTTGCAACCGTCGGGACAATATGACCAGGTCAGGATTGTCCGATTTAAAGGGACTAGTTGCTTGATGTCCGATATATGTTTCGTACGGGGCAGACACATCTCCAGCCCCAGGCCTAACATGTGATCATCCGATACTGGATCGATGTACGCAATACTACGGTATACTACGCTTGATATAGATCTTATATTCCTATAAGAATATTTCTGGAGAATTGGGTAGGCATGGCGCTTTGCTAGAAGCCAACCTTGTCTTGTGAATCGGTAAAGACGTAGTACGAGGTACGTACGTGTTCGGATTATCCGACGACCGTATTTACTGCCAAAATATCCGGAGATCTCTTGGGTCGCTTCCTGAAGATTCACCTATGATATTTGATTCGGACTTAATTAATCTTGGATTAATTGCGGAGAAACTTTATCTTGGATAAAGTGCCTAATTTAGAGAGAGAACGATTAATTTGGAATTAATCGATAAAATTATTGTATTCGATATAATAATCGAAATTCGATTTCGACGCGAAATTAAAATTAGATTTTAATTCGGGCATACGAGTTAATTTAGAATTAATTCGTTAGCGACGTAAATAATAATTTCGCCAGGCGCAATTATTTATTTAAATTCGGTTTAATTAACGTCGCGACGTAAGCTCGGTATTTCGGAAATATCGAACCCGAACGCGTGAGTGCACGTGGGCCCACTTTCATTTGGAAACGTGTGGGGCCCACATGACACTTGTCATTATATGCATTATTTAATTGATAAGGCATTGCATGGTGATAGTGTGCATTACACTCAAAGGTTTTGCATGGAGTTTGAGTGTTTGACACTCTAAGCCATTGCATGTTTTGTGTCATAGATTTATTATTAATTTAATAAATTATGGCATAAATATAAATTGATTTTTGGTAAAACAAAATCAATTACACAAAACTCTTTCTCTCTCAATTTCTTACATTGCCGTGAACTCCATGGAAGGGCAAATGAAGATTTGATCTTCTATTCTCCATTTTTGCTAGCACAAGCAAGGGATCAAAGGAGGTGATAGGGAAACCATCAAAGAGCTTGGAATACAAAAGCTTGGAGCTTCAAGTCTTCTTCCTCCTCTTGGCCGAATCTTCCAACACTTGGAGCTTCCACCATTTGATCATCTTCTTCATCACATAGCTTTGTAAGTATGATTCCGCCATGCTTCAAGTCTTTTAATATATTCATTTATAGTATTTCATATGCTTAATCTTTGTTTGGGACATATTATAGAAACCAACAATGATATGAAGTGACATGATTGAGGTTAATGCTATGATATGAAGTGATATGTTTGAGGATAATTTTATGATAAGAAGTGAAATATTTAATGAGTTTGATGTCTACCTGTATGTATTGATACATGTAAGCATATGAACTCGTAATGGTATGTATACGTATAAGTATATATATAAACATATGTATATGTATTGGAACACTATTTGAATATGCATGTGATGATAAATTATGAACCATTTGAGGATATAAGATTGATGGATAAAATAAGTTATGACATCTGAGTTTGTATTAGTATATGTATATGTGTATTTTTTTGTTAGTAAGTTTGCTATTGATTCGAATATGTGATTGTCGGTATAAAGGCTAAATTGGATAAGTATAATTAATAGGCTTATGTATCAGAGGTTACTATTGTTTGAGTCGATGCTTGGAGCACCAATCCGAATAATGTATTGTACATTTCATTATTTATTAATAAAATAACTATATTTTCATTTCTAAACCATATTAATGGTAATGTCATTATGCATATTTGTAACATCCCCAATCCGGAGATGTTACCGACAGAGAATAGACCGTCCTATTCCCCTGAGCCTCTGACTTTCTAACAACTGTTAGTCTCATTTCATATATATAAACTCATACATGGATCCAATGCCCAACTATATCAACATAAATACATAACACTTTTTATACTAAATACTCTATTTTAGTATACATTACAAGTCTGACAATGAATACTTATATAGTATTACATATGCAATATTTACTATATGACACATGACATTCCTTGAGTTTGACTAACCTAAACTCTATTTCTGATTTGACCTAGTGGACCGAACACCCTAGTGACTGCCATCTGTATCCGTCCTCTCGAGCTTTTCCTCCGGGTAAACCTGTAAAATAAAGAAACTGGAAGTGAGGGGTTAGATAGTTGAACGATCTAAGTGAGTGGACGATTCAAAATAAATACTGGTGTACTTTTATGAAACTTATGATTCTAAAACCGAAACTGTCACTAGAAATCTACATTTTTTCTGAAAAACTCTTTCCATATATGAAAACATAACTTTTTCAATGAAACTCTTCTGAAAAGCTTTTATGTCTGTAAAACTCTGAGCCTTTCTGTAAAACCAACTTTTCTTTCTAAAACTTCTTTTAAAAAACTATCATGGGGGCATTACATATCATCGTCCCTCTATACGCCTAACTAGAGCCGGGAGTGCAAACCCATGTCATTAGAGCGTTACGTATCGTCGTCCCCCAAAGTATGCCACTACCTGTCCCTGAAACTAGTGGACTCAGGGTGTTACATATCGTCGTCCCCCAAGCCACTGAACTAGAACCGGGGGTGCGAATCTATGCTACCCTCCAGTCTCTGAATCTAAGATCTAGGGGCATCTGTCATACCTATTCCTGAACTGTGTGTGCACACGATATCTAAATCTATCAATTCCACATCTGAGTCAAGTTACATATTGAGGTGGATTTTTCCCCATGCCTCAAGAAATCGTAAATCTCAAGCTTTTGAAATCATTCTTTCTAAAACATCTTTAATTATAAAAGATATGTAATAAAACGTTGGCTAACAGCTTATGTGAGAAAAAATAAGTTTCAATTTAAATACATATATGTAAATATTATTTGAGAAAATGGTCCACTCACCGATTTGGAGTCTGGTTGTCCCTTTCATCGAAGAAGATTGTGTTTCCTGCTGATCATTTATAGTTGAGAAACTTGGTCATAATTTAAGTCGTAGGATATGCATTCGGGATAATTATCACTATATGATGTATTATGTTTGTGGCATGATATATTTCGTGTGTACAAGCTGATACGAGACTCATTGGATAGTCAGTAACATTCTAGGATTAATTTGGAATGGCTAAAGTTGATTCTGAAAAATAACCTCACGTCGCTATGCGAGAACCGTGGCGTCTCGATGTTCATAAAGACAGAGCTGAAAAATGGGGCTTTTGTTGTCTTGGCATCGTGACGCAGGATCTTTGGAGTCGCGACGCGCATAAAACAAAACTGGGCAGTGAGCATTTTTATATCCGTGTCGCGACGCCAGCGAGTTGGCGTCACGACGAGTACTCGATAAAACTAAACTAGAGAGCAGCTCTTTAGTACGCGTCGCAACACAGAGTCTCAAGCGTCACGACGCTGGCCCAGAAACATGACCTACCATCAATTTCTCAATTCCATTTCCAACTTACAACATCACATATTACTCAACCTCAAGTATACAATTCACCATCACAACATCCAACCTCAATAACCTTAACTTAGCTTATTAATTAGGATTTTCTTAATTTGGGAATTCCCCAAAGTATTAATTTCTTAACCAAATTAACAACATAAATAACATCAATACAACCCAACAACATAACTTAAACATCGACTCATTAAAAATGAACACTTTCAAAACTTGGGTCATGATTTCTTTACCTCAATCACTTGATTTCCTTCATCCTTCAAGTCTTCCAAACTTGATATTCCTATTTCTAGATTTTTGGTGGTTTGTTTGCCTGTGCTCATTCTTTAACTTTGGTGAAAAACACGACTATCTCTTCTTCTTTTCTTCTTCTTCTTCTCCCCTCTAACGTTTTTGGCCATTTAAGAGATGAGGGAATAGTGCCCTATTTATAGAAGAAGGTGGATAATTTTTGTGATGGATTTGGGTGGTTAGTGTTGAGTTTCTAATATAGGTCCCAAGATCATGAAATCAAGCATAAAATTCGCATGAATACACAAAGGAGTAAGGCGGAATACATAACTCACATTGAACGGTTTGAGATGCGAAGAACAAGCTGCTTTTTTGCCTCCATCCAAGCTCACGGCAACAGCTCTCCAAGGCAGTGGACTGCTCGGTTTTGACTGGTTTGGTTCCTCCATGATTCGGCCATTGATGAACACCATGGAAGCTCAAAGCTTCAAGGTTCAAAAGGAATTCCAAGCTCATAAATTCGTTTCCCTATCACCTATGTATAACCCAAGGTGTGTGCTAGCACCACATCTTCTTCCTTGCTTCTCATTGATTCGGTCACAACCAGAAATTTTGGAGAAGAAACGGTTCCAAACCGTGAAGAAGAAGAAGAAGAAAAGAGAGGGAAAAGGGTTTCACGTGAAACCGTGTGGAGAGAGAGAGAGAGATATGATAAAAATAAAATAGTATTTTGGTTTATATATTTTCCAAAAATAAATAAACCATTTACCACTTTTCATTTCCAAAAAACCAAAAAGTCAAAAAGCAAAACAATAAATGCCTTTCAACTACCACATCAATCACTCAAATCAAATGACAACTTGTCACATCACTCAAAGTGACATTTGATTTGACGCTTGATGTGACTTGCGATTTGACGCATGATTTGACTTGCGTGCCGCACTCGAATTCGAAATGCGAATGCGCTCGCAAATAATCCCGGGCTCGGGTTCGCTAATTCCAAATTAACGAATTTTCCGTCGCGTCATAATTAAATGATTACGCCTAGCGAAATCACTATTCACGTCGCTCACGAATTAATTCTAAATTAATTCATTCGCCTGAATTAAAATCCAATTTTAATTCCGCGTCGAAATCCAATTTCTAATAATATATCAAATATATTATTTTATTGATTAATTCCAAATTAATCGTTCTCTCTCTTTAATTAATATTTTATCCCAGATAAAATATCTCCGTGATTAATCCCAGATTAATTTTCTCTCTCTTCTAATTAATCCTAGATTAATTAAGTGCGAGTTATACGTCATCGGTGAATCTTCGGGAAGCGACCCATGAGATCCCCGGATATGTTGGCAGTAAATACGGTCGTCGGACTATCCGAACACGTAAGTACCGTGTACTACGTTTATACCGATTTACAAGACAAGGTTGGCTTCTAGCAAAGCGCCATGCCTACCCAATTCTCCAGAAAAATTCTTACAGGAATATATAGATCTGTATCAAGCGTAGTATTCTATAGTATTGCGTATATCAGCCCAGTATCGGATAGTCACGTGCTAGGGCTGGGGCTGGATAAGTGTCTGCCCCGTCCGAAGCACATGTCGGATGTCTGGTAACTAGTCTCTATAATTGGATATACATGACCTTGTCATAATATCCCGATGGCCGGCCAGCACTTAAGAGCACTAATACCGTATCCTACGTGACATCATCTCCACTATGACTGAAGTGATACTTCCGTCTCGACATCACACCCAATACACTACGACTCTCTAATAAACCCAGAAGTGGTGTACGCAGAACCGGTTAAAGCCCTGTACCACCAAGACCAAAGTCTATCGATTATCGTAAGTATTAGCGATGCAAGTCTCAGGTTAAGACTATACACACCTACCTTGATTTCGGCCTCCCATAGACACATAGTCATAATACCAATGGGATTCCGAGGGGTCTATCCAGAGCGAAGCTGTTTCCCGTACCATCGGTGAAACACAACCTCCTATCGCACTTGCATAAGTATCCTATACTTATATATATGAGAACTATGCCGTTGTGCCCTCACAACGCGCACAAGTGCAATACTAGCCTATTCCGCATTATCGATGTCCTGTCTCGATAATACTACGACTAGGGATATTTAATGATTAATCCTTCGTGGACTGATATTGTCTCATATCATTCTCAATCCAGGAACTAATCATATGGACCTCTCTTCATTTATACATCTAAGGTGATCTAATCACAAATGATGAGAGTACAATCTCCTTTGTCACATAGTTAATTTGTACAACAACACCATGATCTGTACAAATAGTGACGCTATGGGTCATAATTGTCCAACAGTTAGGATTATGCAACCTCACATTAATTCTAGAGTACCTCCGAAATTACTGTAGCATCCGCGAATATCTCAATTTTTGACTTATTTCGGAAGCGAATTGGAAAAATATCCAACACAAACGTTATAGATCTTGATCTTAGCGTTCCGACAATATAAATTTCATAAAAATAAGAGATCGTATGAAAATATTATGGCCTAATTACTACAAGTTGTTCGGGATGAGACGTAAGCTAAGTTCCACATTGGAATTTCAAGGAATTTACCGAATGTTCCAAATGCCATTTTATGAGCACATACTTACTCAAACATAATTTATATCGAGTATTATGCCTCCAATCTGTAATAGTCATTAGGCTTTAGTAACGTACAAGTCACCGGGGTCACCAGATGTTACAAATTCTCCCCCAGATAGGATTCATCCTCGAACCTCTTTAAAACTTGAATTCTGGAGTCTGTCTAGATCTGAAATTCTCGATACTGAACATCTTATCAAAAGTCACATGATTCACATGCTATTTCTGTAGTATGTGAATCATGTCAGAGAATGTCATATAGCATATAGTTTGTTTAGTAAAGAATATGCATGTAAGGAGTTATAAGTGTTCATTACTAAAGTTGTAATGTATAATGAATTTGAGTATTTAGTTTGAAAATCATTATGCATTCATGAGATTGAGTTAGGCATCGGTCCCGTGCATGTGTTTATACATCAGATGAGTTTAATATTGTCAGAAAGTCAGAGGCTCAGGGGATAGTACGGTTTATCCCTGTAGTATCTCCCAGATTGAGGATGTTAAAAAGATGGTATCAGAGAATGGTCTAGGGAGTCAGTGACTTCAGTGGGCAGAGTGCTGGGGTCTTGTATACATAGTATGCACGTGATACTAGTATGCGAGGCACTACCTCTCCAATATCCGATCCTCGAGTACGTTCTCAATCCTCATAGATAGGTCAGTAAGAATCCCTAAGTTATCTGAATTATTTTCAACCAAAATTCTTGTTCTAGTTAAGGATTTTTCAGTAGTAATCCTGGCTTATTAATCCGAAGTCCACGAAAAGTTGGGAGAAAAAATAGTAAATCTCTAAGAATAGTTACCCAAGGGAGTGGGAGAAGAAAGCTATAAGAAGTAAGGAATGATGTATAGATGTTTAAGCATCCAGAGATAAAGAAAAGTAAATAGACATAATAAGATAACAAAGTTCTAAGGATACCTACCCAGGGAAGTAGAAAGGGAATGGAAAGCTAGAAAGAAAGGTAAATGATAAAATAAAGATGCTTAAACAATCAGAAGTAATTAGAGGTAAAGATATAGAAACAGATGAATAAAAAGGGACAAAACCTTTAGTACTAAAGAGAATAGAATAAGCCTGAGTAAGAGAAAAACCTAGGTACGGTTCCTTCCTTTCCCGTAAGATTCTTTCTTCTCTAGTAAGACTCCTCATTTCATCAGAAAATTTCTTCAAGTATATCCAATAGCCTTGAATACCTCACATACGTAGCAAGTTGCCAGAGTAATAAAGAATAGACAGGAATATAAAATAAGTAAGAAATCAGAATGAGACGTGTGAGTTCCAATAGATAAGAGATGTCAAGAGGATGAAAAGATTTTAGACCCCAAACCCAGGCTCGCAAGTAAACAAATAAAGTTTGTTAGCAAAAATGATTAATTACCTTACCCCACAAGAGATCTGACATAGATACGACCCTGAGCTACCTAGATTCAAATTCCTTGGTGATATCGATTAAGTAGGTCGTCTTGACGAAGTCTATCTCATACCCATCTTTACATGAGTAATAGACTTGACCAGGACATAAGAGTACCAGAACAAGAAATGTCGACATTCGTAGAGAAGTAAAATATTCATCCCAGTCTATGCCAGCATAGAAAGAGATAATAGTATGAAGCCCAGCTCCCATAACATCAATATTAAAAGACAAAAGTAGTGAATTTGGTAGGAAAATTTTGAAAGAATAAAAGGACAGACCCATGGAATTGGAGATATTCAAGAGTTAATAAAAGTACCCTTACGAACAACAAGGCTAAATGATATAATTATAGCCTGTAGTAAGAGCGAATAACAAAAGTTTAGGAAGAAGCCCAGAAAAATGTATCAGTACTAGTCTCAGTACCTCAGTCTAACCAAGAGATATGGAAATAAGATATATAGGATGAAGACAGTAACAAGTGAGTTCAGTACATGTAGTTACATAGATAATGAAACTTGAAGGTAGGATTGTAAAGCAGAAACCTCATGATAGGTGATGAAAGTTGAGGAATCCTAAATCATGATATAGTCGAAGTAGTTTCCAATGGAACATATAGTAATTTTTCCCTTTCAGTAGCCCCAAACTCTAAGTAAGCTTATAAACACCTAACAACATTGATTATTTACTTTGACCTAATTGGATTAATTAGATTAATTCAATAATTACACAATGGCTTAATTGTAAAATCTTAATTATCTATACCATTTGAGGATATTATGGTAATTGTAAGTATGTAATAATAGGTGGTTTTGGCTTGATTTAATTGGATTAAATCAAGGTGACAAACATTTAACTAATCCATTTCCTAATCTTTGGCTTGATTTAATTTTATTAAATTAAAGTGGGAGACAATGGATATTAGTCACACCTAATTATACATATTTGGACAAATTAGATTAAGCCCACTTAAAAGTTGATTACAACTTTTATTAATTAAAAATTTCCTAAGTTTTGCTATAAATAGCAAGCTTTATGAAGGTTTTAATTACAAGTTCAAATACAAGCATAAGAAAATTCTTGAGAGATTAGCCTAAGTTAGAGAAGTGTTTAGAGAAGCTAGTGAGGTCTCTACAACATTTCATCTAGGAGAAATCAAGAATGGATCTTGAAGTGAAGCTTGGAAGCATTGGAAACAAGATTGGATCTTGAAATCAAGCTTGTACATCTTGGAGGTTCTCCAACAATTTTAACAAGGAGAAGTAGATTGGATCTTGCATCAAGCTTACTAGGTAATGTTTGATCATCTCCAAATCTATGTTTATTTGTGTATTAGATGCATGATCACATAGCTTAATGTTGATTAAGGCTAATCAATTGTGTTAGGATACTTTAGAAGTATAAACACAACATGCTTGTAATTAGGTCAAAATATTCATGTTAGACATGAAACAATTAATAAGAGTTTGGAACTCTAAATTAAAGCTTAGAGCTATGGCTACCATTCTAGATTCACTTGAAAACCTTTAGGTGGTCTAGAATTGTTCATGGGACATTTCATATTGGGATTCTAAAATGATTTGTGTAATGGATTCAAAATTTACGCTAATGCGTACTTAGAATAAATTTATGTTTTTGGAAAAATATTTGATATTTTGAAAAACTAGATTTTTATTCTATAACATGTGTTTATGTTGGTTTTGAAATTAAAAATTAATTATGGGTGTTTTTGAAGTGTTTATGGATGACCGAAAGTTTATTGGGTTATAAATCCTCTTATTGCAGCTCTCTGGAATGAGAGCTGCTACTAAGCAAAAGGAAGCAATTAAATAAATAAATAAAATAAAATAAAGGGGCTGCGCACTACAGTGCCGCGCGCACTGTAGCGCGTGTAGCGCAAGCGCGTGGCACCTTTCACGCGCGCTGATTTTGTTTTCCTTCTTTCAGGAGCTTCCGGACTCTGTTTCAGTCCCTGTTTTTTTCTATACACTTGTAATGGAATGTAGTATTTCATTAAATGATTTCAAACTACACCCATACTTGATATCCATGGGTTATACCCATTTCCACTGCCAGGGGCACCGATCCGACCCTAGGGGTTCCACAACTACTCTAACAGAATGGTATCAGAGCAAATGCTTAACCACACACACATGTTTTAAATCTATGCCATCATAATTTTAATTTAATTATGCATAGGACATATTGGATATGTATTGCATGTTTTAAATAAAACTTTGACCTAATAAAATTAATGACTTGATTGTCATAAATCTCATGTGATTAGGTGATTACTTTTAGGTAATAGTATTAATAATGTTGGAGCATTATTGGATGGTCCGTCTTGTCAATACGGAGATGAATGGGTTCTTACTACTTATATCCAATATCGTCATTAGTGTGAGGGTATAAGTGATTGGAACTTAGGTCGCTCCGGTAAAACATTAGATGTAGCGTGATGAGTTAACGTAGTTACCCAATATCGTCATTAGTGTGAGTGTGTACATACGAAGCTCATTAGTGCACATTGACAAGTATACACCTAGAACACGTCTTAATCCAATATCGTCATTAGTGTGAGGATAAGAAACGGTTCAGGACCAAACCATGAGTCATATGAAGTGATTGACCTTGAAGGTCTACCTAATGAGTTTACAAAGGCTAATATCGTCACTAGTGTGAGGCTGGAGTAAATGTCATGGGATCCACTTCCCGCTATGAAATTTTGATAGTCAAATTTCTATTTTTCCGTTAAGGGAGATTACAGAATTACGTAAAGTAGTGGGAGTGCACTGATAGATTTAAAATTCCATAATCAATTAGTGTTATCACTTTTGAAATGAAAATTGTTATGCTACTACTCAAAAATGTTGTATTGTAGATGGATGCCGCTAATCCATTGATGAAACTTTTGGATTCCAATAAGCTAAAAGGAGCCGAGAACTATTTCGAATGGGAAATGAACATACGCCTTGTCTTGGAGTATGAAAAGTTAACTTATATCACTATCAATCCACTGCATGTTGATATCGATCCTAACTCCACTCCAGAAGAGCGAGAAACTTTTGATAGATGGAAGGATGATAACCTAAATGTGAAATCCCACATCTTAGGATCGATGGTTCCAGATTTGTTGAGATAATACATTGAAGTATTGGATGCTTGGAGCATCATTCGAACACTCAAGGAGTTGTTCGACGTAAATCAAGAGATGAAACTTTATCGAAGGTCTAAGGAATTGTTCTATGCTAACTCAAGTAGGGAGGAGCTGTCAGCACTCATGTTTTGAACATGATTGACCAAATTTGATATCTTGAATGATAGGGCATTGTGTTTGATGAAAGGCTAGGCTGTAATTTGATTCTGTCTTCATTGTCTGGTTCTTATGCTGGTTTTGTATTGAATTTCCATATGCATTCGATGCAAGCCACATACGAATAACTTCATAACATGCTACGCACGGCGGAGTAAGATTTGAAGAAAGGCAACCCCATATTGTATATCCATGGTGGAGCTGGCTCTTCAAAGACTTCTGGGAAGAAGAAGATATCAAAGAAAAACTCCAAGAAGCGCAAAGGCGCAAAATCGAAAGTAGCTCGTGATCAATGTCTATAATGCAAGAAGTCTGTACACTGAAAGAAGGACTGTCCAGAGCTTAAAACATGACCCTCAGGTACGCTTTGTATTTTTCCAATTATTGACATCTCATTAGCCTTAGATGCAAATAGTGGATGTGTGTTAGACACTGGCAGTCCCACTTATATTTGCAATTCCCTACAGGAAATTAGGGTTAAACGAAGGCTTAATAAAGGGGAGATCTAGCTTAGAGTTGGCAATGACGAGACATTGGATGTCAAGGCCATAGGAACTATTGTTCTAGATCTCCCAAATGGATGTAAATTAGATTTGCATGAATGTTATTATGTTCCCTCACTTATCAGACAAATAATATCACTGCCTATATTAGATAAAGAGAGATATAAAATAAACATTAAGGATGAAACTTTATGTTTGTATGATAAAGAAAATTTATTGAAATGTGAATGTTCTTTATCAAATGGTCACTATGTTTTGGAAACATGTAGAGATGTCTTTAATATAGAGAAAAATACAAGTAGGAAGTCTGAACTAAATAATACTGAATTATGGCATATGAGGCCATATATGTGTTAGACGTTTATCCAAATTGGTAAAGGATGGTTTGATTGAAAATCTTACCTTAGATCCCTATCCAATTTTTGAGTCATGTATCAAAAGAAAGATGACAAAGGCCCTATTTCAAGGTGTTGGACATCGTGCTGGAGATTTACTGGAGCTAATACACAATGATGTGTGTGGTCCATTAAATCATACCACTCATGATGGTTCGACATACTTGTGACTTTCACAGATGATAAGTCTAGATATGGATATGTCTATCTGATGAAACATAAGTCGGAAACATTTGACAAGTTCAAAATATTCCGAAATGAAGTAGAAAAAAAAACCAGTAAATTCATCAACTGCCTTATATCAGATCGAGGTGGTGAATACATGTGTGAAGAATTCAGAAATTATTTAAGAGAGAATGGAATTCTCGCCCAATATAGCCCATCAGGAACACCTCAACACAACGAAGTGTCTGAGCATAGAAATCGTACTTTATTAGATATGGTGCGATCCATGATGAGCTATACATATCTTCCATATTACCTTTGGGGTTACGCTTTACAAACTGCTACCTACATACTTAATATGGTTCCATCGAAAGTTGTTTCTATGACCCTCTATCAGATATGGTTCGGTAGAAATCCAAGTCTTAAACATTTAAAGATTTGAGGTTGTCATGCATATGTTAGAATTACGCAGCGGGATAAACTAGCACCCAGAGGGTATAAATGTAGGTTCGTTGGATATCCTGATAATTCTATGGGATATCAATTCTATGATTCTGAACAACGAAATGTATTTGTTATTTATTTTGTAACTTTTCTTGAAATTTTTTTTTGAAAGAAAGTGGGAATTGTAGAGAGATTAAACTTGATGAGTTTGATCCCAACAGTAAAGAACCTGAGATGGAACTAGAGATCCAACTAGGTGAATGATCTACAACACAAGTTCTACGTAAGTCAAATAGAAAATCAAGGCCTTCTGAGAGACTATTTTTAACATCTGATGTGAGCCTTGATGTTCTCTCTTGGAGGAAACAGATCCGACTACGTATAAGGAAGCGATATTGGATATCGATTCGGGAAAATGGTAGGAAGCCATGAATCCGAAATGGATTCAATGCATGCCAATCAAGTATGGGACTTAGTTGAACTTCCTGAAGGAGTTAAACCTATTGGTTGTAAATGGGTTTACAAAAGGAAGCGAGGGCTTGAAAGAAAGGTGGAAACCTTTAAGGGCCGACTGGTAGCGAAAGGTTACACTCAATGTCCTGGGATTGACTATGAGGAAAGTTTTTCACCAGTAGCCATGCTAAAATCCATTAGGATTCTTTTAGCCATTGTTGCATATCATGACTATGAGATATGGCAGATGGATGTGAAAACCACTTTCCTAAATGGATTCCTTGAATAAGATATCTATATGGAACAACCATAGGGTTTCATATCCAACGAGACTTCAAACTTGGTTTGTAAGCTCCAAAAGTCTATTTATGGACTTAAACAGCTGCATCCCGAATCTAGAATCGTCGTTTTGATGAGATAATTAGATTATCTGGATTCATAAAAAATGATGAAGAACCATGTGTTTATAAGAAAGTTAGTGGGAGCATGATAGTTTTCCTAGTCTTATATGTAGATGACATCTTTATCATAGGAAATGATTTAGGGATGATGCAAAGTTTGAAAGTCTACCTTTGCAAGAACTTCTCCATGAAAGATTTGGGAGAAGCTTCCTATATACTAGGTATAAAGCTCTACCGAGATAGAGTCATGAAGCTTATAGGGTTGTCACAATCGACGTACATAGACAAGTTGTTAGAAAGGTACAATTTTACCAACTGCAAGGCAACAAATGTACCTTTCCGATACGACATACATCTTTCGAAGAAAATGGCACCTCAAATTGAGGAATAGAGAGTTAGGATGTCTAACATGCCATATGCTTCTTGTATTGGAAGTATAATGTATGTTATTTTATGTACTAGACCTGACATCAGTTTCGGCGTCAGTGTGACCAGCTGATATCAATCTGATCCAGGTAATGATCATTGAACGGCGTGAAACATATCCTAAATATCTTAAAGGCACCAAGGATAAGTTTCTGATATATGGAGATATGAGCTACAAGTTAAGGGTTATAAAGACTCCGACTTCCAGGGAGATCCAGATGATAGAAAATCTACATCAGGATACATATTTACCCTTAACGGTGGTGCAATTAGTTGGCGTTGTTCAAAGCAAAGCTCAACAGTGGATTCCACCACTGAGGCAGAATTTATAGTGGCTTTAGAAGCTACTAAAGAAGCTGTTTGGATTAGAAATTTTATCACAGAACTTGGCGTTGTGCCTAGTATTGCGGATTCAATCCCATTATACTATGATAATAACGGAGCCATCGCACAGGCTAAGGAGCCGAGGGCGCATTCCAAGTCTAAACACGTGGAAAGGAAATACCGCCTAATTAGAGAGATAATTAAATGAAAAGACATAGTGGTCTTGAAGGTTCAAGGAAAAGACAACATAGCAGACCCGCTTAATAAGGCCTTACCTCATAAGTTATTCGATAAAAATGTGGAGGAGATGGGACTACGGTACCATCCTGATTAACACTAAGCAAGTGGGAGTTTTTGATGGAGTTGGTGCTTGGAGTGCCAGTCCGAATTGTACATATTATTATTTATTAATAAAATAACTATATTTTTCATTTCATGCCCTATTAATGGTATTGTTATTACGCGTATTTTTCATTTCCTAGTGGGCTAGGATCCCGTTAAATATCACACAATCTTGACTTTGGCCAACAAATTGTATGATAATTAACTAGGTAGATCTCGAAGATCAATTGGATCTCATCCAATTCCTAGATCCAGTAGGCGGATATCCAAATCCTAAACATATATCTTATATATGCCAAACATCCCATGTATTACCTAACCTTTTTCCTCTGAATCAACTAAGCCTTGGCTTTGGCACAACAAACCTAGTGATCCCAGTCAAGCGCGACCCATTGACAATGGAAAGTTTCGTAATCAATGTCGATGGACAAGAAGTGGTCTTGACTTTGGCCAACAAACCACAACTTGGACAAGACACCGATATGGAACAAAACTCTCGTGATTCAAACACATCTTTGACGGACAAGGGCTTGACTTTGGCCAACAACCCATGCCAATCTCGGATCTTGAGTGAGAATCACTCAATGGAAGGAAAAAAACACCTGATATTGAGCGAGGGTTTTTCGCGTGCAATTGGCTACCAATTTATTATCTTTGTTAAGGTCTCATCATCATACACCCTTAAAACATGCATTCTAAACACATAATAAAGCGCATATGAAATAAAATAATAATGATATGCGGATGGATACTTTACATTGATCCTAGATCAAATCTCTCATTTTCTCTTTCCAAAGCTAGCACATGTATTTACTTCTACCCGTTACACTACACTTCTAAAGAAACCTCATTTACATTGAAGGGAATATGTGAGAAGAGAATACAAAGAAATAAGAGATAAGGCTGGACTCGCAGGTCCAATTAATAAATCAAATTTATTACAATTTCCAAAATCGCCCCACCCGACTAATATCCATCCGATATACATTATTCATGCATCACAACCATGTATTCATACAAGCATGTTATCAATCAATCTAATCAAATTAATTAATCTGATAATTAGTGACCATCCAATGTTCAAACAAAGATTTGATTTTGTTCGAGTCAAACTCATATTGCGAACACGTACTCAAAGTACGATTTCTCAAATTAAATTAAATTACATAATTAAATCCAATTTAATACGTATTTAATTCTAATTGATTATTTAATTCCAAATTAAATATTACACTTTATAAAATAAACCTTTACGACTTAAATTCCAAATTTAATTGTTACGGGTCTCAAAGCCCGATTAATATCCAATATTAATTTAATTAAAGTCTAATGGGCTTTTAATTAATTTCTTGAGGCGTGGACTTTTGGTCAACTCGGGTCAAACCGAATAACCAAAATCCAATCCGGGAGTTACCCCATAAGCCCATAAATTAATTTAGGCCCATTAGGCCCAATTAAACGTTAAAGGTTCATTAGTCGCATTTGGGCCTTTTGGAAGCGGTTTTGGGCCTAATTGGATCCAACCAATTTTGGCCTAAACCAACTTTGTACAACAAAGTCCAATAAACCCAATAACAACTTTAAAAGCCCAAATCCAATTTTAAGCCCAATAATTTAATTCCAAAAATTCCAAATTTTCCAATTAAATTACCTAAAGTGTATAGCATTATTAATTACCCAAATCAAAGTTTCCAAAACATGAAATTTGTCCAATTAATCATGCTTAACATCAATTAATCATGTCCAACATAATTTGATCAAAATCAAACCCAATTAATACATGCTAAAGTCTCGGCCATAAGGGGAAAAAATGCCCAAATCAAATTCAATCCAATTGAACCCAATCAAACATAAATTCAACATCCCCAAATGATTTCTAAGTCATCCAATGAACAAAAATCAAAAATCCAAGACATTAGGGAGCTTGCGAAATTCGGCCATCCAAAGCAATTTGGGGAAAATTGTTCCAAACTAATTTTCAAGAAATTGATCCAATCAATCCTCAATTAAACATACTTAAGCATTCTAAATCATCCAATTCATTAAACATGCTCAAAATCAAATTTACCTAAATTTCAATTTTGGCCAACAATAAGCAAATTGGGGAAAATTGTTCCAAACATTTTTTCATCAAATTGATCTAATCAATCATCAATTAAACAATATTTAAGCATTCTAATTCATCCAATTTCATTAAACATGCTTAAAATCAAATTTACCCAAATATCAATTTTGGCCAACAATAAGCAAATTGGGGAAAATTGTTCCAAACACTTTTTCATCAATTGATCTAATCAATCATCAATTAAACAATATTTAAGCATTCTAATTCATCCAATTTCATTAAACATGCTCAAAATCAAGTTTACCCAAATTAAAGTTTTGGCCAACATTAAGCCAATTGGGGAAAATCAATCCAATTAATTTTTCATCAAATTGATTACATATAACTCTAAGTTATCCATATACAAGCATTCTTAAAAAAACAATTTGTCAAAATCATGCTTAAATAAAAAAGCCCCAAATTTTGCTCAAGAACCCTAAATTCGTTTTATGCAACCAATAGCTCAAGATATCATTGTTGAGTTTCAATCAAGTCCCAAAGATCATAAATCATGCATAAAAATGAGTTGAATACAACCAAATGAGGTGCAGAAAAGACTCACATGGATCGGTTGCATGCGGCGAAGATGAACCACGAACTTCTCTCCCTTGCTCGGCAGTGAGCTGCGCGTGGTAGGGGCTGCACGGTGGTGACTGGTTCGGCTTCTCCAAGGTTCGGCCATGGGAGAACCCATTGAAGCTCCAAGCTTCAAGCTTCCAAGCTCACGAACTCGCTTCCTTATCACCTTTGTATTCCTCCATAAGTGTGCTAGTACATAGATCTTGCAACAAGATCTTTGCTTCTCCATCTTGCTCGGTGAAAACCAGAAAAACAGAGAGAAAAATGGTCCAAGACTGAGAGAGAGGAAGAAGAAGCTTTTTGGCTCCAAAAGCCAAAATACCGTAAAAATGGGAGGGAGAGAATGAGTGGGAAAATAAAAAAAATTGTAAAAGGTTTATATAATTTCCAAAATATAATAAAACCATTTACCATTTCTTTAATTTCCATAAAGCAAGCATTAAATGCTTGTCAATCACCACAAATCAACTCACATCAATCACTCAAATGTCACATCACTCAAAGTATCATGTGATTCGACGTTTGATGTGATTTGCGATTTGACGCTTGATTTGACTTGCGTGCCGCACTCGAATTCGAAATGCGAATGCGCTCGCAAACAATCCCGGGCTCGGGTTCGCTAATTCCAAATTAACGAATTTTCTATTGCGTCGTAATTAAATGATTACGCCTAGCGAATTCACTATTCACGTCGCTAACGAATTAATTCTAAATTAATTTGTTCGCCCGAATTAAAATCTAATTTCAATTCCGCGTAGAAATCTAATTTCGTTATAATATATCGAATATATTAATTTATCGATTAATTCCAAATTAATCGTTCTCTCTCTTTAATGATATTTTATCCGAGATAAAATATCTCCGTAATTAATCCCAGATTAATTCTCTCTCTCATCGAATTAATCCCATATTAATTAAAGTGCGAGTCATACATCATCGGTGAATCTTCAGGAACCGACCCATGAGATCTCCGGATATGTTGGCAGTAAATACGGTCGTCGGACTATCCGAATATGTAAGTACCTCGTACTACGTTTATACCGATTTACAAGACAAGGTTGGCTTCAAGCAAAGCGTCATGCCTACCCAATTCTCCAGAAATATTCTTACAGGAATATATATAGATCTGTATCAAGTGTAGTATACCGTAGTATTGTGTATATCGGCCCAGTATCGGATAGTCACGTGCTAGGGCTGGGGCTGGATAAGTGTCTGCCCGTCCGAAGCACATGTCGGATGTCTGGTAACTAGTCTCTATAATCAGATATTCATGACCTGGTCATAATATCATGATTGGATGCGCATCACTCAAGAGCACTAGTACCGTATCCTGCGTGACATCATCTCCACTATGACTGAAGTGATATTCCGTCTTGACATCACACCCAATACACTACGACTCTCTGATAAACCCAGAAGTGGTGTACGCAGAACCGGTTAAAGCCCTGTACCACCAAGACCAAAGTCTATCGATTATCGTAAGTATTAGCGATGTAAGTCTCAGGTTAAGACCATACACACCTACCCTGATTTCGGCCTCCCATAGACACATAGTCATAATACCAATGGGATTCCGAGGGGTCTATCCAGAGCAAAGCTGTTTCCCGTACCATCGGTGAAACACAACCTCCTATTGCACTTGCATAAGTATCCAATACTTAAATATATGAGAACTATGCCGTCGTGCCCTCACAACGCGCACAAGTGCAATACTAGCCTATTCCGCATTATCGATGTCCTGTCTCGATAATACTCCGGCTAGGGATATTTATTGATTAATCCTTCGTGGACTGATACTGTCTCATATCATTCTCAATCCAGGAACTAATCATAGGGACCTCTCTTTATTTATATATCTATGGTGATCTAATCACAAATGATGAGAGTGCAATTTCCTTGTTACATAGTTAATTTGTACAACAACACCGTGATCTGTACAAATAGTGACGCTATGGGTCATATTATCCAACAACACCTACTTCCATCAACTCACATCAAGTTGTCAAGTCACATCACTCAAAGTGACAAGTGATTTGACGCTTGAAGTGACGCTAGATGCGACTAGCGATTTGACGCTTGATTTGACTTGAGTGTCGCACTCAAATTCGAAATGTGAATGCGCTCGTAAATAATCACGGGCTCGGGTTCGCTAATTCCAAATTAATGAATTTTCCGTTGCGTCGTAATTAAATGATTACGCCTAGTGAAGTCACTATTCACGTCGCTAACGAATTAATTCTAATTAATTCGTTCGCCCGAATTAAAATCTAATTTTAATTCCGCGTCGAAATCCAATTTCGTTTAATATATCAAATATATTAATTAATCGATTAATTCCAAATTAATCGTTATCTCTCTTTAATTGATATTTTATCCTAGATAAAAATATCTCTGCAATTAATCCCAGGTTAATTTTCTCTCTCTTCTAATTAATCCCAGATTAATTTAGAGTGCGAGTCATACGTCATCGGTGAATCTTTGGGAAACGACCCATGAGATCCCCGGATATGTTGGCAGTAAATTCGGTCGTCGGACTACCCGAACACGTAAGTACCTCGTACTACGTTTATACCAATTTACAAGACAAGGTTGGCTTCTAGCAAAGCGCCATGCCTTCCCAATTCATCGAAAATATCCTTACAGGAATAAAAGATCTATATCAGGCGTAGTATACGTAGTATTGAGTATTTCTGTCCAGTATCAAATGATCACGTGCTAGGTCTGGGGCTGGAATTGTGTCTGCCCCGTACGAAGCACATGTCAGATGTCTGGTGACTAGTCTCTATAATTGGATAAACATGACATTGTCATTTTATCCCGATAGTTGCAGCATTTAAGAGAACCAGTCCCGTATCCTACGTGACCATCATCTCCATATGACTGGAGTGACACTTCCGTCTTGACATCACACCCAACACACTATGATTCTCAATATACCCAGTATTGGCGTACACAGAACCTGTTAAAGCCCTGGACGACCTCAACCAAAGTATATTGATTGTCGCAAGTATTAGCGGTGCAAGTCTCAGGTTTAGACCAAATACACCTACCTTGATTTCGGACTTCCATAGACACATAGTCATACTACCAATGGAATTACGAGGGGGTCTATCCAGAGCGAAGCTGTTTCCCGAAACATCGGTGAAACACAACCTCATATTACACTTGCATGAGTATCTTATACCAAAATATATGAGAACTATGCCGTTGTGCCCTCACAACGCGCACAAGTGTAATACTAGTCTTTTACGCATTAACGATATCCAATCTCGACAATGCTCTTACTATGGATATTTAATGATTTATCCTTCGTGGACTGATACTGTCTCATATCATTCTCCGTCCAGGAACAAATCATAAGGACCTCCTATCATTTATATATCTAGGTGATCTAATCACAAATGATAAGAGTGCAATCTCCTTTGTCACATAGTTAATTTGTACAACAACACCATGATCTGTACAAATAGTGACGCTATAGGTCATAATTTTCCAACAGTTTCTATAATATAATGTATATTTTAATATGGTAAAGACGTAATGACCTTAGAATGACTAGTCATGGTGCAGTTGCAAAAGCGTCGCAACTGACATTGAGTTATATCATGACATTTTCATTCTCAGACAGTCCCTGGTCAAGGTTTACACTACTTGGTCAGTATAGTAAACCCGTTGAGACCGGTAAATGTCGTATACTGGAATATATGATTCCAATGCTTTCTCAATGAACCATAAGTCTTGGAGACTAGTATAGACGTGTAGGTGTTTATAGCGGATAAACACTGAACGACTCACCGAAGATTTTTAATGGATGGTACACCAACGTCAATAAGAATCTTGTCGGGTTGAGTAACACTTGTGATTCTTAGACTTGGGATGCCACTGTGGGCACATGAGACATCTTCTACACTTAAATGGCAGTCACGTCACCGATCTATTAAGATCAGACCTCCGCCTATTCGTTGGGTGTAGATAGATCCTCAAGATGTCATGTGTGTGTCAAGATAGGATCCGTCAGTTCTGTGTATCAGAGCATAGGTAGTCCATATGATTAGCAATCAGATAAAAACCATGGGCCCGTGGTACAATTTAGAAGTTAGTTCTAAATGTTCTTTTTGAGATTGCTAATAGAAAAGTCGACTGGATAATCCCTATAGAGATTTGACGTTTACATCTATATCTCTGGGATTTATCCGGATACCTGTGACGGAGGAATTATACATTTGCCATGACCTCGACCTGTATGATTCAGCGAGTTTATCCGTGGTCGTCATAATTTACGGATGGATAAATTATGGACACGAAATTGGATGTCGTGACGGATATGCCTGAATCTATAGAGTCTCACTAATGAAATATACTCGTAGAGCACTAGGGCAACAAATATAAATAATATTGATTATTTATAAAGTCGTTTAAAGGTTAAACGCAAAATACATGTGTAGGGACCCGATAGTCATTTCCTTAATTTTTGTGTATTTACATTTAATGCTTGATTAATTCAAATACACATTAATTAATTGTCAAATTGAGATATTTGAATTATATCATAAATGAATATATGTATTTAATATTTAATGTAAATATTATACATATGTTTAATATATTTTTATTTAATTAATTAATTAATTAATTAATTGTTAAATAATTAAATTAATTAAAGTATATATATTTTTAAGTTATGATATTTGTTTTAATGGCTTAGTTGCAATTGTTGACTTGTTTGAATTTATCATTAAAGTGTAATGATCATTTAATCAAGTTGGCAAGTTGAAATTCAAATGAAATGAAAACAATTTGTCTTGATATTTTCCTTAGGCAATTTCGGCAAAGGCAAGAATTTAGCAAGTATATATTGTTTCTTTTATTTTAGTGTTTGTATAACCTAAAACACTTTATCAAAACTCCATTAAAATAAAGCAAAGAAGGTAGAGAGAAAGAAAAGCTTGGAATTTAGTAAGTATTTCCAACCTTCCATTAGAGAGTAAATTGTTACTCTTGTTGTGGGCTTCACTTGGTGATGTTATTAAGTTTTTTTTATTCTTTATTCTTTGTGTTTTTTATGGATGAAAGTATGATGAAGGGGTTAAGCATGTATGAAGTTGGAAGAATGTTACTAGTGTAGTAATAAGCATTCTTTTCATGGTTTTAGAACCTTGTTTCCATTCTAGAGTTATTGACCCACTCTTAATGACCTAGAATTGTTCTATAGTTGTTTCATTGTGTTGAGACTTGATTTGGATGGAAGACACATAATTGAAGTAATTGATTTAACCTATTTGGTCTAATTTGTCCATTTTGAAGAAATTGAAAAATTAGGGTTTAAGATCACTTCCGAATTTGGGGCTTTTCATTTATATGGTGTATTTAGGTGTGTATATGATGCATGTAAAATATTGGGTTGATTGGATTTTGCCTTGATGTGTTTTGAACCATGGAAGTGCAAAATGCATATTACCCCCCCCATCTTTTGGAAGCTCTCGGCCAAGACTAGGATTTTTGGGTTTTTTTTGAAAATTGTATTTTGAAATTTGGGACATGTTAAACTCATCCTAGAAATGATTTAGAATCATTCAAAATTGTTTTGAATAATTTCGGATTAGAATAAACAAAATGCTTGTTTAGGGGTAATTCTGTAAATTCACATAAATTTGATTTATAGTGTTTTATTTCATAATTTGATTATTGGATAATAAAATAAATAAGTTTATTTTATTAATTCGAGAAAAAGTTTTGAAATTGGAAAATTTGATTTTCCACTGTTTCCGCTGCGTTACCGCATATCCGTAATAAAACTCCAACATGTGTGTACTTCCAACTATTAGGAATCACCAATGAGTTATTCAATATTCGCTGAAACGAATACCCACATATCTATACGAGTTTCCAAAACTCATGGTACATCGCGTTAAACCATTGGAACTCAAATTCCAATATACGACATGTGCTAGTCTTATAGGTTATAGGAATTCTACCGTATTCCAAAACCAACGACTATGAATATTTACTTTAAGAATAGTTTACACCTAGTGTCAAAACTATTCTAAGGTCGATGTCATTCTTAGCATAATGATACATCAATTTAATACGCGTAATGAAAATACCATTAATAGGGTATGAAATGAAAAATATAGTTATTTTATTAATAAATAATAAAATGTACAATTCGGATTGACACTCCAAGCACCAACTCCATCAAACTCCCACTTGCTTAGTGCCATTATGGATGTACCGTAGTCTCATATCCTCCACATGTTTATAATAACTTAGGAGGTAAGACCTTTGTAAGCGGGTCTGCTTTATTGTCTTGTCCTTGAGCCTTTAAGACCACTATGTCTTTTCGTTCAATTATCTCTCTAATTACGTGATATTTCCTTTCCACGTGTTTAGACTTGGAATGTGCACTCGGCTCCTTAGCCTGCGCGATGGCTCCGTATTATCACAGTATAATTGGATCAAATCCGTAATACTAGGCACAACGCCAAGTTTTGTGATAAAATTTCTAATCCAAACAGCTTCTTTAGCAGCTTCTGAAGCCGCTATAAATTCCGCCTCAGTGGTGGAATCAGCTGTTGAGCCTTGATTTGAACAACACCAACTAATTGCACCACCGTTAAGGGTAAATATGTATCCTGATGTAGATTTTCTATAATCTGGATCTCCCTGGAAGTCGGAGTCTGTATAACCCTTAACTTGTAGCTAATATTCTCCATATATCAGAAACTTATCCTTGGTGCCTTTAAGATATTTTAGGATATGTTTCACGGCTGTCCAATGATCATTACCTAGATCAGATTGATATCGGCTGGTCACACTGACGCCGAAACTGATGTCAGGTCTAGTACATAACATAGCATACATTATGCTTCTAATACAAGAAGCATATGGCAAGTTAGACATCCTTGTTGGATAATATGACCCATAGCGTCACTATTTGTACAGATCATGGTGTTGTTGTACAAATTAACTATGTGACAAAGGAGATTGCACTCTTATCATTTGTGATTAGATCACCTTAGATATATAAATGATGAGAGGTCCCTATGATTTGTTCCTGGACGGAGAATGATATCAGACAGTATCAGTCCACGTAGGATAAATCATTAAATATCCCTAGTCGTAGTATTATCGAGACAGGACATCGATAATGCGGAATAGGCTAGTATTGCACTTGTGCACGTTGTGAGGGCACAACATCATAGTTCTCATATATTTAAGTATTGGATACTTATGCAAGTGCGATAGGAGGTTGTGTTTCACTGATGGTACGGGAAACAGCTTCGCTCTGGATAGACCCCTCGGAATCCCAATGGTATTATGACTATGTGTCTATGGGAGTCCGACATCAGGGTAGGTGTATTTGGTCTTAACCTGAGACTTGCAACCGCTAATACTTACGATAATCGGTAGACTTTGATCTTGGTGGTACAGGGCTTTAACCGGTTCTGCGTACACCACTTCTGGGTTTATCAGAGAGTCGTAGTGTATTGGGTGTGATGTCAAGACGGAAGTATCACTTCAGTCATAGTAGAGATGATGTCACGCAGGATACGGTACTAGTGCTCTTGAGTGATGCGCATCCAATCATGATATTATGACCAGGTCATGAATATCTGATTATAGAGACTAGTTACCAGACATCCGACATGTGCTTCGGACGGGGCAGACACTTATCCAGCCCCAGCCCTAGCACGTGACTATCTGATATTGGGCCGATATACACAATACTACGGTATACTACGCTTGATACAGATCTATATATTCCTGTAAGAATATTTCTGGAGAATTAGGTGTTGGACAAAATGACCCATAGCGTCACTATTTGCACAGATCATTGTGTTGTTGTAGCAAATTAACTATGTGACAAGGAAATTGTACTCTCATCATTGTGATTAGATCACCATAGATATATGAATGAAGAGAGGTCCCTATGATTAGTTCCTGGATTGAGATGATATGAGACAGTATCAGTCCACGAAGGATTAATCATTAATATCCCTAGCCGTAGTATTATCGAGACTGGACATCGATAATGCGGTATAGGCTAGTATTGCACGTGTGTGCGTTGTGAGGGCACAACAGCATAGTTCTCATATATATAAGTATTGGATACTTGTGCAAGTGCGATAGGAGGTCGTGTTTCACCGATGGTACGGGAAACAGCTTCGCTCTGGATAGACCCTTCGGAATCCCATTGGTATTATGACTATGTGTCTATGGGAGGCCGAATTCAAGGTAGGTGTGTATAGTCTTAACCTGAGACTTACATCGCTAATACTTACGATAATCGATAGACTTTGGTCTTGGTGGTACAGGGCTTTAACCGGTTCTGCGTACACCACTTCTGGTTTATCAGAGAGTCGTAGTGTATTGGATGTGATGTCGAGACGGAAGTATCACTCCAGTCATAGTGGAGATGATGTCACGCAGGATACGGTATTAGTGCTCTTAAGTGATGCGCATCCAATCGTGATATTATGACCAGGTCAAGAATATCCGATTATAGAGACTAGTTCCAGACATCCGATATGTGTTTCGGACGGGGCAGACACTTATCCAGCCCCAGCCCTAGCACCTGACTATCCGATAGTGGACCGATATGCACAATACAATTGTATACTACGCTTGATACAGATCTTAATATTCTTAAATGGATATATCCGGAGAACTTGGGAAGACTTGGTGCTTTGCTAGGAGTCGACCTTGTCTCGTAAATCGGTAGAACGTAG
>SKCR01041006.1:0-134978 GCA_019454045.1 Zanthoxylum bungeanum
ATTTTCCGCGTTTCGCTGTGTTTGCCCGAATTACCGCCCAAAACCTCAACAAAAATGGTATCAAAACAGGTCTGAACCTGAACACATGATATGAATATGCCTTTAATTCAATGTTTAATTATGTTCTTACTTTATATATGCTTGTATTTATTTATTTCGATTAAATTAAATACATATCATCTTTGCGGAAATATTCCTAATTAATAAGGTTTTAAAGTAATATGTATTTGATGCATATTTCTTAGTCTGTCTTGTCAATACGGTTTGTGGATATTTGTTTTATGGACACATCTGAGATCGTGCCAAAGTAGTGAGGGTGTAGTTGATAGAAATTTATCCATACCGGATGTATATGTGATACTAGATAAGTTCAAGCGAAAGCGGAAATCTTGAACGTGCCAAAGCTGTCAAGACTACGCAAGTATCTTGAATTTATCATTGACAAGTTTAACCTTGGTACGCCTCCTTGTGAACGTGCCAAAGCTGTCACAACGAGAAACGACCAGGACCGAAGCCCATGAGTCACTAGTGAGTGAGTGACAATGAGTTGTCTACCTAATGAATATTAGGCGAGATCGTTTCAAAACTGTGAGCTGAAATATATTCATGGGATCCACGTTTCACTATTACGTTTAATTTGATTAATTGTTTATTTACATTCTGTTTGGGGATTACAGTATTGCATGTAATAGTGGGAGGGGCATTTTTAGATTAAAAATCCATGATCTATTTTTGCTTTGTTTATGTTTATATTATGTGAAACTGTTTAGTCTGCTAACCGTTTTTCACTATCTATATGATAGATTTGCGATGACGGCACCTACTTCTAATCCTTTTGCTCGTATACTTGATACAAACAAGCTTAAAGGGTGTAGACACTGTATTTTTTACATAAGCCCAATGATGAGCCTCGTATGGAGGCTCTACCTGAAAAGTCGCGGAAGTTGCGGGAAGCAAATGCCGGAAGGAAAGAAAACCTCCAAAATTAACCCCTCATCGGATTCAGACTCACTAGCCCGCCGCGGATTCGCTCAGCTGCTGTTTCAAACCTTAGCCTCGGACAAGCCCAAACACCTACAACCGGCCCATGACCCTGCAACCCATCCACACGGCCCATTACCCTGCAACCTACACGCCCATGACCTTCCCAAATAAAAAATCCCATGCAAAACACATGTTAAAATCCCCTCAAATCACCTTCCAATTTAATGAGATTGTGGATATCCCCCTCACCAATTTTACAAAAATTCTTTCCCAAAATATATCCCCCAAATTTATTTGATTTGTTTCCTTGATTGTAGATCCCTTGAAAAAATTATAAAAATGAGACTTGACCAAGCCCTAGGAGGACACACACATGGCAATCACAATCAATAAACCTAAGGCTTACACGGCAAACACAAAAAAAAAAAACAAAGCTTCTCTTCATCTTTTTCTCTTGGGCGTAAAAAACAACCAAATAACAACAAAACACAAACCAAAGCCTTCAACCAAGCAGCCCTCACCGACAAAACAACAAATAACCCTTCAATCAGCAGCCCTCACTGACCAAACAACAAATAACCCTTCAACCAAGCAGCCCTCACCGACCAAACAACAAATAACCCTTCAACCCAGTAGCCCCACCGAACAAATCGTGAACCAGTAAACAAACCAAATTATCGTGAAATAACCCAAAACAGTGCCAAAAATAGTAACAAAGAATAGCCTTTTATCACTGAAAATCAGTCCCAAAACAGCAGCCCAAAAATACCAAAAACAGCAGCCCAAAACACCAAAAAACAGTAGCCCAAAACACCAAAAAATAGCAGCCAAAATACCAAAAATAGCATCCCAAAAACAACCAAAACAGTAGCCAAAAACAACCAAAACAGCAGCAAAAGAATAACAAAACAACATCCCAAAAAACAACCAAAACATCAGCCCAAAAATAACCAGAAATAGCAACCAGCAAAACAGTAACCAGAAAATAGCAAACATCGAACCAGAAAACAGAGAAACAGCAAACCAGCAAAACAACAACCAGAAAATCGCAAAACAACAACCAGAAATAGTGAACCAGCAACCAGAAACAGCGAAGCAGTTAAACAAGCTTCGATCCTTCCGGCAACGGCCTAACGCACTTCCGAGAAAGCAACTTGAAAGGTAAGACCTGATGGTACCCTATTTATTTTTATAGTTCTGGACGCTGCATGCCTGACTGGACGTGAAATACGTCCAGCCGGGTATGCGAAGTCCTACATTAAAGACAGCCAAATTTCTGGTCACACTATTTTTTTTCTTCTTCGGCATTTGATTATTATTATTTTTATCTATTTAGTGTTATTTATCTTTTTATTTATTTATTCGCTTCCCTCGTTATTTTATTATTTCGCATTTAGTTTCGTTATTTATCTTTTTGTCTATTTATCGTTATTTTATTACTTCGCCTTTATTTTATTTGTTCATTATCCACATATGCATTATTATATTATTTCATGTCTATTTTTTATTTACATTGCATTAATGATTACATATGGTATTATCCCTTGTGGTATATCGGATGACATAAATTCTGTAGCCGAATTTGAATGGATGGTAGTGCGGTCTGTACTTGGGATACAACTCCACGTACCACTTGGGAAATAACCATATATGCGGGACTAACCCCTCTTTTTGATGACTCTTATTATCGCACCTTGTATTTCTTAATTTAACATGCTCTTATTATTTCTATTAATGTTTATGGGTGTGCAAACGTGTGTTTATTTGAATTATCTTGCATGAACTGCATAAGACTTGGCTATACCATTGTGTGAACCCGTCCATTATACTGGCATAAATAAGGGACCATTCCGAACCCAACAGTTTGAGGTCTTCCCTTGCAAGGGGTGAGTGCGGCCTTAAATCATTTTCCAGTTCACACTGGGTGGCGACTCATTTGTTCTCCAGTTTAGTCCCCTGCGGGCTACTCCGTACTCTCTACGGGTTGAGAGCCCAACAATATCGTGGTCGCCGAACATCATAGGCATAGTGGTAAACCCCACTTCGCTCCTACAAAGGTGCCGAAAACTTTGCATATTGGGACTTGGATCTGAGAATTGTTCTTGGGTCTGAGCAGATATAATATGTGTTAGAAGGTTCGTTGCCACTTTCCATAGCACCTGATGCTACACAAGAGGAACATAAGACTCTCCAAAAGTAGAGAGATGATGATAGAAGAGTCAAATCATATATTCTCAGTTCCTTGGCACCGAAGCTTAATAGGCAATATTTTTGATTGCCCGACACATATACTATGATGATGCGGCTGAGAGAGTCTTTTATAAACAAAGAACATGTCTCGGTTCATAAAATTGCTATGGAACTGTTCCATGTAAAAATTGATGAGGGACAGGCTGTGAGCCCTCACGTGCTACATCTGATTGATTTGATCGAACAATTGATGCGCTATAATTTCCCTCTGAATGACACTTTAGGACGAAGTGTCATACTCGGATCTGTCACACCATCATATCGCCAGTTTGTAATGTATTTCAATATGAATGGGATTAGCTGTTCTTACTAGGAGCTGCATAAGATGCTACAAACTGCGGAGGAAGATTTGAGGAAGGGAGTACCGACTTACCCTCCTAAATCCACTGTTCTTCCTGCTTCCTCCCAATCTAAACAGAAAGGGAAGAAAAAGAAGGGTACAAATCTTCCACCACAGGGTAAGATAACTAAACCCAAGAGAGCTGTCGAAGATAAATGTCACCACTGCAACAAGATCGGCCATTGGAAGAGGAACTATCCTGATTACCTGGCCCAGATCAGAAAGGAAAGAGCATCTACTTCAGGTGCCTTTATTTTTCCCATTATTGATATCTCATTAGCTTATGAAGCTATGTCGTCCAGTTGGATTTTAGATTCTGCTTGTCCAATTCACATTTGCGATTCGTTGCAGGTGCTGAAGGAGAGTTGACGAATAAAATCTACAGAGATGCAATTACGATTCAGGAGTGGTGACTCTTTGGATGCAGTTGCTATGGGCTTATGCGAGATTCCCCTGCCCAGTGGGAGCCTTCTATTGTATGACTATTTTTTTGTACCAGGATGTATTGCGAATATTATATCACTTTTTGTATTAGATACTGAAGGTTATAATGTAAATATTAATAATCGTTCTTTATATTTATATGATAAATATAATGTTCAGATCCTTGTTTGTCCAAATGAGCATGGTCATTACATTTTGCATACCTCACAAGATATATTTAATGTTGGTATTAATAAACGTAAAGTATCTGATATAAATAATACTGAACTGTGGCATATGAGGTTAGGTCATATAGGCGTGAAACGCCTATCCCAGTTGGTTAGGAATGGTTTGATACATGATCTTACCATTGAACCTTATCCAACTTGTGAATCCTGCATTCGAGGTAAAATGACCAAAGCCCCATTTTCGGGTGTAGGACACCGAGCCTCTGACTTATTGGAACTAATACATTCTGATGTATGTGGTCACATGAGTCACACTGCTTACAGTGGTTTTTCCTACTTCGTTATCTTTACCGATGATTTGTCACGGTATGGTTATGTTTATTTGATGAAATAGAAATCAGAAACCTTTGAAAAGTTCAAGGAATTCCGAAATGAAGTAGAAAAATAAACTGGTAAATATATTAAATGTCTTCGATCTGATCGAGGCGGTGAATATATGAGTGGTGAGTTCACCGATTATTTAAAAGAGAGTGAGATTCTCGTTCAATATACTCCTCCGGGTACTCCACAGCACAATGGAGTGTCCGAAAAGAGAAATCAGACTTTATTAGATATGGTTCGATCGATCTTGAGTTTTACAGATTTGCCCTATTACTTATAGGGATATGTTCTTTTAACTAATGCTCATCTTTTGAATAAGATTCCTTCCAAGGCTGTTCCTACAACTCCGTATGAGATATGGACTGGTAGGAAATCGAATCTTAATTATGTTAAGATTTGGGGTTGTACTACCTATGTCAGGATGGCTCAGCCAGATAAGCTTTCTTATCGAAGGAAAAAGTTTAGGTTTGTTGGGTATCCTTCAAATACGAAAGTATATTTGTTCTATGATACCGAGCATCGAAATCTGTTCGTAGCTCGCTTCGTAAAATTTCTAGAGGTAGAATTTTTGTCTGAATGAGGTAATCATAGACAGGTTGAACTTGATGATTTACAACCTAGAACCAACGAACCAATGGAGGAACCTAAAGTTCAAATAGATGAAGAGCCTTCAACACACACACTCCATAGGTCCCAAAGGGTGTCTAGATCTCCTGAACGCTTGTATTTGATACAAGAAAAGAGTCTAGATATTCTCTTAATTGAAGAGACTGACCCTTACACCTATGGAGAAGCAATGTTGGACATCGACTCCGCGAAATGGCAAGAGGCCATAAAATCAGAGTTAGACTCTATGCATCAGAATCAATTTTGGGACTTGGTTCCGCTTCCTGAAGGAATTGTTCCTATCGGTAGTAAATGGGTTTACAAAAGGAATGATGGGCCTGACGGAAAGGTTGAAACCTTTAAGGCCAGACTGGTAGCTAAAGGTTACACGCAACGACCTGGTGTCGACTACGATGAAACATTTTCGTTAGTTGCGATGCTAAAGTCTATAAGGATTTTATTGTTCATTGCTGCTTACCATGATTACGAGATTCGGAAAATGAATGTCAAAACTTCTTTTCTAAATGGGTTTCTTGATGAAGAAATCTATATGGAACAACTGAAGGGTTTTTTATCCAGTGAAACCTCAGGCATGGTTTGTAAGCTTAAAAAGTCTATTTATGGACTTAGCCAAGCTTCGCGAAGTTGGAATCTTCGATTCGATGAGATTATTAGATTGTCTGATTTTCTCAAGAATACGGAAGAATCATGTGTATACCAGAAGGCTAATTGGAGTATGATAGTATTTTTGGTTCTCTATGTTGATGACATCCTAATCCTTGGGAATGATGCAAGGCGTCAAAGCTTACCTCTGTAAGAATTTCTCCATGAATGACCTGGGTGAAGCTTCTTATATCATGGGTATAAAGCTCTATAAGGATAGAGAAAGGAAGCTTATTGGGTTATCCCAATCAACGTCCATAGATAAGATCTTAGAACGATATAATTTTACTAACTGTAATACAGTAAATATACCGTTCAGACATGGCATTCATCTTTCGAAGAAGATATGTCCGCAAACAGAAGATGAGAAGATTAGAATGTCTAATCAGCTTTATGCTTCATGTTTGGGTAGCATTATGTATGTCATGTTATGTATGAGGCTTGATATTAGCTACACGGTTAGTGTAACCAGTAGATATCAGTCCAATCCAGGAATTGACCATTGGATGGCCGTTAAACATATCTTGAAGTATCTTAAAGGTACTTAGGATAAGTTTATCATATATGGAGGAAACGAACTACAGGTAAATGAGTATACGGATTCTGATTTCCAATCGGATCTTGATGATAGAAAGTCTACATCAGGATTCGTAATTACCCTTAGCAGAGGTGCAGTTGCATAAGTATCCAATACTTAAATATATGAGAACTATACCGTTAAACTTCCATAACGCGCACAAGTGCAATACTAGTCTATTCCGCATTATCGATGTCCAGTCTCGATAATACTACGACTAGGGATATTTAATGATTAAACCTTAGTGGATTAATATTGTCTCATATCTTATTAATCTGGTACTAATCATATGGACTTTTATCATTTATATATCCGATTAATCCAATTACAAATGATAAAAGAGCAATTTCCTTTGTCACATAGTTAATTTGTACAACAACACTATGTTCTGTACAAATAGTGATGCTATGGGTCATATATGTCCAACAGCAGGGCGTCAAAGCTTACCTCTGTAAGAATTTCTCCATGAAGGATCTGGGTGAAGCTTCTTATATCTTGGGTATAAAGCTCTATAGGGAGAGAGAAAATAAGCTTATTGGGTTATCCCAATCAACGTACATAGATAAGATCTTAGACGGTATAATTTTGCTAACTGTAAGATAGCAAATATACCGTTCAGACATGGCATTCATCTTTCGAAGAAGATGTGTCCACAAACAGAAGATGAGAAGAATAGAATGTCTAATCAGCCTTATGCTTAATGTTTGGGTAGCATTATATATGTCATGTTATGTATGAGGCCTGATATTAGCTACGCGGTTAGTGTAACCAGTAGATATCAGTCCAATCCAGGAAATGACCATTGGATGGCTATTAAACATATCCTGAAGTATCTCAAAGGTACTAAAGATAAGTTTATCATTTATGGAGGAAATGAACTGCAGGTTAATTGGTATACGGATTCTGATTTTCCAATCGGATCCCGATGATAGAAAGTCTACATCAGGATTCGTATTTACCCTTAACGGAGGTGCAGTTTGTTGGAAAAGTTCCAAACAGGGGTCTACAGCTGATTCCACCACAGAGGCGGAATATATTGCTGCTTCAGAAGCTGCAAAAGAAGTTATTTGGCTAAGAAGTTTATCACAGAACCGGAAGTTGTCCCTAGTATCGAGAATCTGATTCCGTTATACTGTGATAATACTGGTGCCATTGCGCAAGCAATGGAACCGAGGGCGCATCAGAAATCGAAGCATGTGGGACGAAAGTACCATATTATTTGAGAGATTGTGTCGCGAGGTGACATTGTCGTGTGTAAAGTTCCTAGTGAAGATAATGTAGCAGACTTGCTCACGAAGGCCATACCTCCGAAGTTATTTGATAAGAATGTGGAGTCGATGAGTATTAGATACAATCGATATTGGCACTAGAGCAAGTGGGAGATTTTGTAAGGGTTGGTGCTCTGAGCGCCAATTTCTTATGTATTTCCCTGTAAATACTCTTGTATATATTTTATTAATGAATAAAATAAATAGTTTCTGTAATATAAATTCTTTTATTATATGGTAAAGACGTAAATGACCATAAAATGATTGGTTATGATAAAGCGTCGCAACTGACATTGAGCAGTATTATAACAGTATCATTATTTAACTGTTCCTGGTCAAGGTTTACAATTACTTGGTCAGTAACTAAACTCGTTGAGACTGGTTCGTGTCGTATATTAGAATGTTGGATTCTAATAGTTTCTCAATGAACCATGAGTCTCGGGAGACTCATATAGATACGTAGGTGTTTATATTGGATAAACACTGAACGACTCGCAAAAGATTCTTAATGGATTGTACACCAACGTCAATAAGAATCTTCTCGGGTTAAGTGAGTATAATGATCTTTCAACTTGAGATACCATTGTGGATATATGAGGTATCATCCACACTTTGATGGCAGTCACGTCACCGATCTATTTAGATCAGAAATCTGTCAACTTAAGAAGTTTATCACAGAATTGGGAGTTGTCCCGAGTATCGAGAATCCGATTTCGTTATACTGTGATAATACTGGTGCCATTGCGCAAGTAAGAGAACCGATGGCGCATCAGAAATCGAAGCATGTGGAATGAAAGTACCACATCATTCGAGAGATTGTGTCGCAAGGTGACATTATCGTGTGCAAAGTTCCTAGTGAAGATAATGTAGCAGACCCCCGCCCACAAAGGCCATAACTCTGAAGTTATTTGATAAGCATATAGAGTCGATGGGTATTAGATACAATCCATATTGGCATTAGAGCAAGTGGGAGATTTTGTTAGGGTTGGTGCTCTGAGCGCCAATTTCTTATGTATTTCCCTGTAAATACTCTTATAATGAATAAAATAAACAGTTTTTATAATATAAATTCTTTTATTACATGGTAAAGACGTAAATAATCATATAGTGATTGGTTATGATACAGTTACAAAAGCGTCGCAACTGACATTGAGCAGTATCATAATAGTATCATTCTTTAACCGTTCCTGGTCAAGGTTTACAATTACTTGGTCAGTAAGTAAATCTGCTGAGACCGGTACATGTCGTATATTGGAATGTTGGATTCTAATGGTTTCTCAATGAACCATGAGCCTCGGGAGACTCGTATAAACACGTAGGTGTTCATATCGGATAAACACTGAACGACTCACTAAAGATTCTTAATAGATGGTACACCAACGTCAATAAGAATCTTCTCGGGTTGAGTGAGCATAATGATTCTTTTAACTTGAGATACCACTGTGGATATATGAGATATCATCCACACTTTGATGGTAGTCACGTCACCGATCGATTTAGATCAGACCTCCGCATGTTCGTTGAGTGTGGACTGATCCTTAGGATATCCTGTGCGTATTAAGATAGGATCAGTCAGTTCTGTGTACAGAGCATAGGTATCCATTATAGAATTAGCAATCTGTTAAATCCATGGGCTCGTGGTACACTGTAGAAATCGGTTTTAAGTGTTATTTAAGAGATTGCTAATAGAATCGTCGACGTGATTATACCTAAAGAGATTTGACGTTTATATCTATATCTCTGGGATAATCCGGATACCTGTGACGGAAGGATTATACGGATGCAGTGACCTCGACCTGTATGGTTCCGAGATTTTATCTGTATTCGTCATAATTTACGGGTGGGTAGATTATGGACAAGAAATTTGATTTCATGATGGATACGCCTGAACCTAGAGAGTCTCACTAATGAGATATAGTCGTTGGGCACTAGGATAACTTTTATAAATAATACTGATTATTTATAAGTCGTCTAATGGTTAAACAGAAATACATGCTTTTGAGATCTTTCGGCCATTTATTAAATGTCGAATTGTGATATTTGACATTTATTATTAATATATGTATTTTGATTATTTAATGTAAATATAATACATATATTTGAGATATTTGTATTTAATTATTTGATTATTTAAATGTTAAATAATTAAATTAATTAAATTAATTAAATATCTATTTTACTTTATTAAGTAAACTAAATGGCTTATTTTAATTGGATAAAGTTGCCAATTTTGATTGGTTTTATTTGGCATAATTTTATTGGATATTTTGTGATAAATATTAATTTGATTAATGCTTTATCACCACAAGTATTCATTAAATCTTTTTCCAATTTTGAAATAAAAAATAAAAATACTTGGCCTACAATATTTCTTATTTTTTCAGTGATTAAGAAAAAAATATATAAGGTCACTTTTTATTTTTTGTTTCATAATTCATGAACCCTGAAAATCAAATACAAAGTGAAAAAGAGAGGAAAATAGAAGAAAGAATAAAAGCTTGCATTTTTTAAAATTTGGTAAGGATTTTCATACTTTCTTCTCCTTGAAAATTGTTTCTAAGATCATAAGCTTCAACATGTGTAGCTTAGTTTCTTCTCTACTTTCTTATGGTTGTGTTTTGATGATTGAGAGCTTGATTGAGAGATGTAAGCATGTATGTTAATTCAGAATGCTTAAAATTATTTATAAAGCTTTCTTTTTGCCATTTGATGGTTAGTTGCCATTCTAGAGTTACTTAGCCACTCTTTATTGACCTATAATTGTTCTTAAGTTGTTTCATGATGGTGAGACTTGTTTGGAGTTATGAGAATTGAATTAAAGTCTTGAATTTGATTAATTTGGTGTTAATTTTGTTAATTTGTGAAATTATAAAATTAGGGTTTTTAACCTTCACCAAATTTGGGGCTTTTCATATATGTGATTAGATTTGATTTATATATGATGTATATTAAATTTTGGAAATTTTGGATTTGATCTTGACATGTTTTTAACAAAAAAAAGGACCAAATTGTAAATTCTTGAAAGTTTAGGGACCATTCGGTAAATTCTGGAATTTCGATTTCTTTGTGTTGTAAATTGTATTTTCATGTATTAGACATGTATAAATCATTTTGGGATTGATTTGGAATCAATTAGAATTGTATTTGACAATTTTGGACTAAAATGACAAAAATACAAAGTTTTGGGGCAAAATGGTAATTACTGAAAAAATCTGATTTTGGGGTAAAAATTTCAGTTTTTAAGTATTGAGTAATTAAAATAAATTAGCTCAAGAAAAATTATTGAAATCGGAAAATTTTGATTTTCCGCGTTCCGCTGTGTTTACCCGAATTACTGCCCAAAACCCCAACACTAAGATCACAAATCAAAAATATTAAATGAAGAAATAATCTTGTGCTCGTGACATACTGAAAAAATATCTCAATGTAACCAATTCGGCTACTCAAAATACCCAAAATGAGACTAGAGTCCAAAAATCCCAAATTGGCCTAACATGCTCGGCAACTCCGATTTGCCTCGCAATGACAACTACAATAGCTCATTCTTAGCCATTTCTAATTACTTAATTGCTAAAAATGGCCGAACCACCCAAACCCTAGGCTAAAACCACTCATACATGTGGTGGCTTGGCTATAACCAAATTAATATATGCATCATGCTTCTAACAACCTATACAACATGCTGATTATGCAAATCATGCATAAAAATACCCAAATTCTAGTGTTTAGGAAAATTATGAAATTATGCTAAATATATGCTAAAAATGAGATTATGGGACTTACATGAGCTCAATGGAGCTTGAAATGGATTAAAAACTTGATATTTGGCAAACATTCGGTCTCCGAGAGATAAATCGAAGCTGAAAATGATGAGGGGCTTTTTGTTTTTATAGAATTCGCTGGGACCGGTATACCGGTGTTATAGACTGGTATGCCGATCTTCGTGGGAAGATTCGAAAGTTCTCGACCCAAATGATCGGTTTAATGAACTAGTAAGGCTGACGTGTCACCTGTATGCCTGTGTCTGAGACAGGTAAGGAGGCCGATATGATTTACACTAGTTCCAAAGACCATGTTTTTGTATACATGAGCACCGATATGTCAGTCCCATAATTGAAATATGGCCTGAATGAATTCTAAATTCTTCCGAATGCCCGTGATCTTAGACCATCGTCGCTGTCAACTTGCATACGAACCATGCGAGCGTGAAGTATTGCATACATGTCATACATGACCATGATGCACATGACATGAATTACTGTACATGTTAAAACATGGGGTGTTACACAAACTTCATAATTTTTGAGTTCCTGATATTAATTTGTAAACTCATTGATATCAAGAACTAGTAGACATATGTTGATAGTGTAATTTTTCTATCCAATGAGACCTTCCACCCGAGGAGTACTATTATAAATATTTCTCGACAAGGTGATACACATAAGCATTTTCTAGACCAAAATAACAATTTTGAGTTCATGATATCAATTTGTAAATTTGTTGATATCGAGAACTAGGAGACTGATGTTGGCAGTGGATTTTCATACAGACCCAAGACCTAATCCATTGGAGAGACATGGCCCGAGCCTTGGTCCAATTGACTTAAATCCTATTAGGTTGGGTCAGCATAATTCCACTATAAAAATGAGTCATAAACTTACAAGAAATGCTCAAAAAGGAAACTTATATGGAGAAGGAAACCTAAGTCATTTAAGGGAGAGAATCTTAATCCTACATTAATTATGAAAAATAAATTTCATTGTAATTAGACGATCTACACCAATAAAAGCATAATTTAGGCACCATAATTCACACCTCTCAACTTCAACTCATTCGAATCTCATCTTCTTCTCATTCAGCACTATGCTCTCTACCCAAGAGAGTACCCATTGTAATTCTTTTGACATAATGGAAATTTTTCTCCTCTTCTCCCCATACATGTATACATAGTGTCCATGTAAATCATTGTGTTTTTATTTTTATTTTTATTTTTTTGTGTATTCTTTATTTATTTTCGTACAACTCCCCCTCCCCCCTCCCTCCCAAAAACATAAATTCACATCATCGATGGTGGTTTGTTGGGGAAATAATTTATTATTTTCTTAAATGAAAATCCAACGTCAATAATACATATAAGTCCAATTTTAAAATTTATATTTGAAAATTATATCTTTAAACAGTTAGCTGCATTCCAATGAACATATTGGGTGTTACTTAATTTAGTTGATAAAATATATTAAGTTGGTATAAAGTTTATAGTTGAAAAGAAATTCAGTTTTCAACCATACTATGCATAAAAAAAAAGGGGGGGGGGGGGGGGGGGAACAAGAAATGAAGGAAACAAGACATTCATTTGAATGTAATTCGGTGGAAGATTAGGTAAGAAAGCTAATGGTTAATATTCAGTTAAAGTAGTTTGTCAAACATAATCATTGCTGAAAAGAGTTTTTTTTTTTTTTTTTTTTTTTTTTTTTTGTAAGAATGAAAAACTAAGTGCTTTTTTTTTTCTCCCCTTGTTTTGCCCTTGGTATTGTGTGAGACGTTATCGAGAGATTCCTCAATTCAGCTGTATAAGAAATTTCTGTTGGAAAATGCTCACTAGTAAGCATTTTGAGATACAATTTTAAGTATGGTCCACTTCGTGTTAGTGGTAGTTTTTGAGTGATTCAGATACCCCTTCGTGAATAATTCGGAATGATACATTCATATGCTTAAAATGATGCTTGGGTTAATGAGAAATTGTTGCTCAAAATTCACTCATTGGTGTTGGAAAATAAAGAGAAATAAACTTGTCCCACATGAGAAAGCTAATAAAGGAAAATTGTGTTTATATATGATTGCTCATATGTAGATGGGTAAGTGTTATAAGGATAGAGGCTCTCTCTACGTGATCGCGCAGGGGGGTGCAAATTAAAATCCGAACAGGCCTGACTCGTGTGCACCCGCGGTTCCTGCGTACATGAATGTCGGACCAAATTGTGCGGGCCCGGTCCAGCCACTTTTTGCAAGCCTCTTTATTTTTTCCAAGTGTAGGCACTGTATTTTTGCATATAAGTCCCTATGATGAGTCTCATTTGGAGGCACTACCTTTTAAGTCGCGGAAGTCGCGGGAAACGGACGTCGGAAGGGGAAATTCAGAATAAGTATGTCATCAGATTCATTTCACAAGTTCACTGTTTTCGTTCGTGCTGCGTTCGCAACCACGTTCAAACGTCAAGCAGATTGCGGACATTCGTGTAGCGTTCGAATCAGCGTTCGAACGGTGTCGGTATTTCTGGTTTTGCTGCTAGCCTCAGACCCAATCCCAATTAGCCCACCAAAGACCATAAAACACATCCAAATTAATTAAATATATATTTAACACATGACAAAATTAAATAAAATCTAAAAATCATATACCAAAATTAAATAAAATCTAAAAATCATGTACCAATTTAAAATAAAATCATGTCTAATTAAAATCAATAAAGTATATTATATAACCTTCCTAAACAAACCAAATTTTGTCTCCAATCAATCTTGTATTTTCCTTACTTAACACTAAATCATATACTCATTTAATGCACAAATCCCTCCATTGTCAAGCAAGGATTCCCCCATCTCCTTTGTTTATAAAAGAAACACATTACCAAGACACTCCTCCTCCTCGAATTCACGCACATACAGCAAAAAAAGGCTCTCTCTCTCTCACGCATACACAAAGAAAAGAAGCCCTAGGCCTCACGCCCAAAACAAGAACAAGCATCAAAGAATTCTCCTCTCATCACTCACTCTCCATAACCGAAAACATCAAGCCCCTAAACACTCCTCATAACCGAAAACATCAAGCCCCTAAACACCCCCATAGCTGAGAATCATCACCCAAAACAGTCCCCAGTGGAGTCGCCAGTTTCTATGTCCCACACCAAGTTCTTTTGAAGTTCCATAACAGTTAAATTAATTCTATTAATTAACTGGGTGGTTACATCACATGAAAAACCTCACACTAATTCAATTTAATTGGCATGTTTATTTTCTTTTAAAGGTGGCAGTGTTTTTTCGTTTTTGATGAGAGATATAAAAAAATATATTGTTTTGTTGAAAGAGTTCATGGTTCGTTGAAGACGATTTTGGTGGTGCCCATTCTCGTTTATTTTCGTTGCATCCTGGGAAACAAACGTCTCACGTTCTACTGCACCATTCGGTAGGGGATAAATTTGTTTTAAGGAGATTGTTGCCGCGTCAACAAGCCTCATAATTCTCTCTGTTTGGTGCCGCTGGCTATTCTTGTTGCTGCTTTGATACTGCACTGCCTTCGTTTCCTGTCGCTGGTTCGATACTGCACTGCCTTCGTTACTGATCTGTTCTAATCGCTGGTTCATTGCTGCACCACTGTGACTAATTCACTGTCTGCAGTTGTCCCGAGACTGTGTTACTTTAATTACTCTTTTTTTGTTGTTTCCTCTATTTATTGTAGCAATCGTGTTGTGTTTTACTGTTTGTTCTGAGTCTTTTGTAAAAACACAGTAACCAAATATTTGTAATAATTCATTCATCATTTCCATGATTGAAGGGCTCTGAATTGAGGAAATTCTTTGCCCCCCATAATTCTCTTAACTAACTTAATTTAATCATTAACTTTTGAAATCTTAAAAATATAAAAAGTTCTCATTATTTTAATTATTATTTTTGGATGAAATATTGCAACTTATTACTTAAATTTAAGGATCAAAACCTGTCCATTGATTTTGAGCCAACCATGGCCCACGGAAAGAAGCTTACAATTAATTATTTTGGAAAGAAAGTAGCGTGCGTGACCTTTCTTCAGGTCCCGCCCCGCCAGATACTGCTCTGCTCCCAATCTTTTAGGTAGAATTAATTTGAGCGGGCCTGATTCTGCCACGTGTATAGTCGGATTTGTGATTTGAGTGAATGCTGTTGCTTGGAAAGTGCGAATGTTATTTTATAATGTTGAAACACATGGCTTTGCCTCCTTTATGTTTCGTCTTTGTACTATTTTTTGCCCCTGTTTGAAAATTCATTAAAACTTTTATGTATGATATACCTTTTTTTTTTTTTTTTTTTTTTTTTTTTTTTTTTTTTTTTTTAGGCTAACTTTCAATTTCTGTGTCTAATAGAATAATTTAAAATTTTGTATTAATCAATGACTAGTTTAACGCATCCGAAGTATAATAATAGGGCATGTATGTAATACCCCTGGGTATCACATACCCAGGGGCATGTAAATTAAAAAAATGTTATGAAATAGAAAGTAACCGGTAAATCCGGTTTCACTTCTCTTTTTTGTTTTTTTTTTTTGTTTTTTTTTTATTTGACCTAATTTCTTTTTCACTCATCATTCCTTCTGCTAGAAAGAACAAAGAGCAGCTTCTTCTCTAATTTGATCCTCAATTTTTTTTTCAAAGCCGTTACAGGATTACGAGCTTCTCGACCAGATCGGCTCGGCCGGGCCAGGGCTCGCGTGGAAATTTTACTTGGCGAGGGAGCATGACGCCACACGACAGCAGTAGTACCCGATGGTGTGCGTGTGGAAAGCCATGGGGATAAAAAAATATATTCTCAGTTCGGGGGGAATGCAACTGAAGATTCTAATGCCCACATCAGTAACTTCCTGGAAGTTTGCGGCACTTTCAACTACAACAGAGCATCAGAAGAAGCAATGAGACTGCGTGTTTTCCCATACTCCTTGAAGGACAGAGCTAAAGCTTGGCTACATTCACTACCAGCAGGTTCTATCACAACTTGGAACAATTTAGCCACCAAATTTCTTGCAAAGTACTTTCCACCAGCCATAATCGGAAAGTTGAGGAATGACATCATATCCTTTGTACAACAAGATTCAAAATCCCTCTGCGAATCTTGGGAAAGGTACAAAGATTTGCTCCGGAAATGTCCTCACCATGAGATTCCAAAATGGCTTCAAGTCCAAACATTCTATAATGGACTTTATGGAATAATGAGAACCACAATCGATGCTGCTGCTTGAGGAGCTTTAATGGCAAAAGGAGAAGATGAAGCCTGGGACCTAATCGAAGAAATGGCCAACAATAATTCTTTATGGCCAACAGAAAGGAGCATGATCCAAAGAATTGCAGGAATTTATGAAGTTGGAGCCAACATAGCACTGAATTCCAAGCTGGATGTGATTTGCAAAAATCTGGAAACTCTTAACATAAAAGTTAATGGTGGATCCACAAGTTCACCATTTGGAGGAGCACCTGAGTCAGAATCTTTCAACCAACATAAAGAAACGGTGAATTATGTCAACAATTTCAACAGACAGGGGAACAATCCATATTCCAACACCTACAACCTAGGATGGATGAATCATCCCAGTTTTTCATGGAGCAACAATTCAGGCCAACAGCAGAACTATCCACCACCTGAATTCCAGCAACAGAACAAAAGCCAGAAGCAGACAAATGAACTAGGAATAACAGAAGTGTTGACCCACTTGAAAAAGATAGAAGCAAAACATGACTCTCAAGCAGCAAGATATGATACTATGTTTCAATCTCAAGCAGCAAGATATGATGCTATGTTTCAATCCCAAGCAGCATTAATTCAAAGTCAATCTGCTTCTATTAAAGCACTGGAGAATCAAATTGGACAACTGGCCAATGCTCAGAGTTACAGACCGTCAGGTACCATTCCTAGCAACACAGAGCCAAATCCAAGGAACATGGGGAATGAGCAATGTCATGCCATCATGTTAAAAAGCTGTACTGAAATCAACAAAGATGTTGGAATCAAGGCAACAACAATTGAAGATTTTCCAAAAGAAACAAAGTAACAGATGGAGGAAAAAGAAGCAAAGGAAAAAGAACAGATCACTCCACCTCCACCTTTTCCTCAGCGTCTTCAGAAGAATAAACTGGACAAGCAGTTTGCTCGATTCTTGGAGGTGTTCAAAAAGCTGCATATCAACATTCCATTTGCAGAAGCGTTGGAACAAATGCCCAGCTATGCCAAATTCATGAAAGACATTCTTTCACGAAAGCAGAAATTGGGAGATTACGAGACAGTAGCATTATCAGAAGAATTCAGCGCTATCATTCAGAGGAAACTTCCCCCAAAGTTGAAAGATCCTGGCAGTTTCACTGTTCCTTGCACCATAGGAGAACATGACTTCGGTAAGGCTCTGTGTGATTTAGGTGCGAGTGTTAACTTGATGCCTTTTTCTATTTTCAGGAAACTGCAGATTGGAGAAACAATGCCCACTTCAGTCTCACTACAACTTGCTGACAGAACGCTCGTATTTCCAAGAGGCGTAGTTGAGGATGTGCTAGTCAAGGTTGACAAATTCATTTTCCCAGCAGATTTTATTGTCCTTGATATGGAGGAAGACGCAGACGTGCCAATCATCCTCGGGAGACCATTCTTGGCTACAGGTCGAACCATTGTTGATGTACAAAAAGGAGAACTAACCATGAGGGTACATGACCAAGAAGTAACATTCAATATTTTCAAGGCCATGAATTTCCCAGATGATGAAAAGAAGGAGGAATGTTTCAAACTTGATGTGGTACACAGTACCATTCAGAACTCCAATGCAATGCAAAGTTCTACTGACAAACTTAAAACATGTCAATTGTCTGTGGAGCCTAAAGATAAAGCGTCTTTTGTACTGAAGAAGCCAATTCTTGCACTACAAGTAACAGAAGAGAAAAAGTTCCACCAGCTCAACGAATTGGAGGAATTTCACATACAGCCTTTTGAGGATGCCAAATTGTACAAGGAAAAGGCAAGGAAAAGACATGATGAGAAGATAGTGCGCATATAACTGGAACCAGGGCAGAAGGTACTGTTAAACAAATAAAGGGGGAAATTCTTCCCATGGAAGCCAAAATCACGGTGGTCAGGTCCATTTGTGATCACCAAGGTTTTACCAGATAGAGCCGTTGAGATACATGATCCTGACTCCAACAAAACTTTCAAGGTTAAAAACAAGCGTGTCAAGCACTATTGGAGAGAATCATTTGAGCGACAAAAAGAAAGTGTTACACTTTCAGATCCAGCTTAACGTTCGAGAAGTCAAGTCTGGCTGACGACTCTAAACTTAGCGCCAGTAGGGAGGAAACCCATGCAATTTTTGTATATATTGTGATCTAGTGTGTTTTATTTTTTGTGTGTTTAATTTTTGCAGGTTTAGTCATTTCAAGATGGAAGAAGCTCTCGTAAATCTTCGCAAGCAATTTCCTTCCCTCCCTCAAAACTCTCTGATGAAAGTCTACAAAGCTCACTTGGAACGGATGTGATTACTAATAATCCATGGTGTTCCTAATGACATTCGTTGGGTAATTGAAGCACGAGTCCGATTGGCAGGTGAGTCTTCTGACTCTTTTATTTCACATCTGTCTGGCTTAGGAAAAACACATATGCTAAAAAGAGAAGAGCCAAAAGAATGTGTGTTTTTTATAAATGTGCTCGCATATTTCGTAATACTCGTTGTCGTTCTTTAGGAATGGTGTCCGATAACCGCGAAGATAAAATTAACTTCATTAGGGATGGCTTGAGTAAGGAGTCTTTGGATGACATATCTAAAACTCTTGAGACGTATCCTAGTGGATGTGTGTATCATGAAATTCGCATGTTATATGCACAATTCCAAAAGGAAAGACAATTGTTAAGTCTCGGGAATCTGACTCAAAAAGACCCTGTTTGCCAATTTATAAGAAAATTGGATGGGAAGCTTGTCCCTGACGCATAGACATCAATAAAGCTCTACTTTTCTTGTACATATTATATCTCTTTGTCTTTTCCTAAGAATTGTTAATTATTTTGTTGTTTTCTTTTATTTTCTCCGACAGGATCCAGACCTTTTTGACTATCACGATTTATTTTACTGTTAACTAATAATCGTCCTTTGGAAGATACTTGTGCTATTATTACTCACCCTTTTTAGGTTTTATAAATTCAACTCATCATTGCACTTTTGAAGACATCCAGAGTAAAACATGGAAGCCACTTCAAGAAGACGAGTTGAAAACATCTGTGTGTTTTGCGGTACTAGTGTTGGTACTAAGCCACAATACGTAGAAGCAGCACAGGAATTGGGTCGAGTCTTAGCTGCAAAGAATATGCACTTAGTATATGGCGGAGGCAATCTTGGACTTATGGGGATCATTTCAAAAGCTGTACAGGAAGGAGGCAGTCAAGTTTTGGGAATCATCCCAAAACCCTTGGCAGAAACAAATCTTATTAAACCATCAAACGGAGAGGAACTGATCGTGCCAGGTATGTCTGAATGTTTGGTAAAAATGATTAACCGTGCTGATGCTTTTATTACTTTGCCAGGTGGCTTGGGTACATTGGAGGAAATTTTTATTGTGCTATCTTGGGCGAACCTGAACATACACCAGAAACCAATTGGGCTGTACACGTTGATGGATTTTATGATTTTCTTTGTGTGTTTCTTGATGATGCCCGAAGAAATGGGTTCATGTCAAAACCTTTGAAAGAACTCATTTTTACTGCCAGAACTGCTCCGGATCTAATAGACCAACTCATAGCCTATGAACCACGAGTTGACCCTATCCTTTCAAAGATAAATTGGTCCGAGGACGATCGTGGTAAGAGGCGTAGGATTAATCTGGATCTTAACCTTTAATTTCCTATAGAATTTCAGCTAACAATATTTTCTAAACTATTCTTCTACTTTTTAAGACATTGGGGACAATGTCTCATTTAGGTTTAGGGGAGAGAATTAGTTGATCAGTACCTTGTTTTTATTTTGTGTGTTGTTTTTATTTTTAGTCCAAAATTTTTCGTAAAATACAAAAAAATTGAAAATTTTTCAAAAATTACAAAAATATTTTGCATTTTTTGTTTTTATTTTGACTAAAAAGGTGAAATTGGTAAGAGATAGCTGAGTAAGGAGTTTCCACTCCTGAGACGTATCTCAAACCATTTTTGAAACAAGTTAATTTTTGTTTATTTCATTTTGAATTATTTAATTTGTAAATTCTCCAAAAAACGGACTAAAATGGATCTTCATATGTTCAGTTAGCAGATATTATCAACATACATAGAAACATACGGACATGAACTGTAATTGAAAAGTTTGTAATATTCAGTGCTCTAGTTAAATTGGAGGAAGCATCTCAAAAAGCAATGGATAAAAAAAAAAAAAAAACTAAGATCCGAGTTATTAAGTCTGTAAGGGTGTTTTAACACCTAGTGCCTAAAACCAACTGGTTTGGGAGTCACTGGCCCAAAGCTCGCTACATGGATCAAAGATGCATCAAAAATATATATATATCTGAAGTCTGAGTAATTAAGTCTGTAGGGGTGTCTTAACACCTGGTGCCCTAAAGCCAACTGGTTTGGGAGCCACCGACCCAACACTCGCTACATAGATGGAAGATATTGTATATAAATAAAAAATAGAGAAAAATCAAAGAAAAAATCAGAAAAATCAGAAAAATTATTCCATTGCTGCAAAAAATGTGTGAAATCTGATAGAACTTTAGGACAAAAATATTACTCTCTTATCAACTGCACTTATGACTGTTGTGGGCAAAAATGAGTTGTTTAATATTATGTTGGCTGGGCATATGGAGAATGGTAAATATAATCGGAGAATTTACTTATTCAGTAATTTAGAATGAAACAAAACAACTATTGATTTGGAGTAGAAGTTTCACCTGATTAGTCACTAAATTCTTTATTCTCTTTTCTCTTGTCTTTTTGCTTTTATGTGCATTAGTTTCACTACCTTTTTACTTTTGTAAAACGTTTATGGGTATCATTGCTGTAAGCCCTCACGAGACTATAACTCGTCCACTAGGGACACCTAGGGGTTTAAAGGCTTGTTGCATATGCTAAATGCAACCGTGATCCCTACGAAAGTGGCTTAATTTAATTTTAATTGTTTCTTGTATTTTATTTTATTGTTTTGCTCGAGGACTAGAAAAATGTTAGGTTTGGGGGTGTGATGAGCGAAAAATATATCAATATTTACCGCCCCTTTAACTTAATATTTTGTTTAGTTTCTCGGGTTTGATGAACGTTTTGATATGTTTTAGTTTATTTTGCAGATAAAATAATATCGGATCTCAATGAAATCATTTACGATGAAATATGGGTCAAATAAGGGCAAAAATTGGACTTGACATATTAATTTTGGAGATTGGAAACTTGAAAGGGCGTTTTAACGAAGTGCAGTTTTGGAAATTCTAGTTTTTTGCATCTGTCGTAATTTGGGCATAACCTTTTACTCCGATATCGGATTGAGCTGATTCAAGTTCCAGATTGAGGAAGACTCAAAGATCTACAGCTTTGAAAGACAGAATAATTTCGAATTCTGACGATTTCATGCCCAAAATTGATGAACCATCCAGAAGTGTGTTGTGTGTAATTATTAAAGTCACTTTCAATCATTTTCAAAGCAAAACAATAAATTAATAAATAAATAATAAAAATTATCAAATCATCACCAAACATGATAAGAGATTAATGGAGCAATTAATAATGGATTTGGTGGAGCAATTAGTGGATCAATTAGTGGAGCAATTAATAATTGATTTGGTGGATGATTTGATGGAGGCAAAATTTTTCCTATAAATACCAAGTCATTTCATTTGTAAAATTCATACTTTCTTCTAAGGAATTCCTTAAGAATACTAAGAAGATTGTATCTTGTTTGTTTATTTATAGCTTTTAGTAATTAATTTTCGCTTCCGCACTTTCTTTTCTTTACTTTTCAGTTTTTACTTTCCGTAATTTTCTTTTACGCACAGTACTTTTCTTTCTTTAACTTTCAGCATTTACTTTTTAGCATTTACTTTTCAGCAATTTACTTTCAGCAATTTACTTTCAGCATTTACTTTTCAGTAATTTACTTTCAGCATTTACTTTTCAGCATTTAATTTTCAGTATTTAATTTCAGCATTTACTTTCCGTCATTTATTTTTCATTATTTACTTTACCGCATTTTTACTTTATGTCTTTTATTTTCAAGTTTTTACTAGACCTAGTTATGTGTGGTAACTAAATCAGTTATCTAGGGTTGTGATGAAATCCAATATCACCGGTTTATAAAGGGTTAGATTATAGCTTGGGTAATATAAAGATTTATTTATTGAGTCTTAATCTTAATGTTTTTTCATTAACTGGCCATTAATAAAATTGAACTGGGAAACTTAAAATGAACTAGACATAGGGATTTTAGGTTTCAGCCTTAGACTCAATAGCCCACGATCTTCATTGAGGATAGATAACCCTTTAATAGATTTCCTTACAGGATAGACATATACCTGTCGGGCGGGGGTAGCCATAATTGGAACTTAAACTTAATGAATCTAGATAATTTGGTTAACATAGACATATGGTTCAATTGGGTTAAACTGGGTATTTGTGTCTGACCATCGACAGAGGCTTACACATAATTTAGTGTTCCAGGTTAATAAATCAATATACTACCCAACTTTAAGATAACCACTTCATCTTTAAAATGATATTGGAAGAAATCACAACCCTAGATAGTTTTTAATATTGAATTTTCTTAAAACCTACTTTCGAACAATTTTATTTACTTGTTTTTTTAAATTTAGAATCGTCACCATTTCAAATCAATCAAACAACCTGTTAGATACTAGTAATCATTTGACCTCATAAATTAATAGATTAGATATTAAGTCCTCGTGGGATCGATATTTTTATACTACTTGAACGATACGTGCGCTTGCGTCATACGTGTGTGTTTACGCCGGTCAGTCATTAAGCATCCAATGATTTCTTTTAATGGAAAACACATAAATGTGGAGGTCATACCAAAGAATAAAATGCATTAGCTAATGACAAATATATTATGTGTATACAAGCCACCTAATAGACATAATAAATTGGAGAGCATGACATGTCATATGGCTTTGTCTCCAAAGATAAATAAAAATTACCATCTTAATAATGATTAAATTACCTTCAATTATGTTGTAGTAATTATCTCATAATTATTACTAACTTGATTATCTCATAATCAAAGAATTCTAGAAAACATTAAGTTAAACTAATTTAACATAGTTTTCATTTGTGACAATAAATATTATTAATCTCATTAATAATATATAAATATAAAGTGAGCATATAATTAGACAATCTAATTATATTAGGTTTGCTACAGTTAATCGAGCTAGCACGGGGACCAAATGGACCTAAGGTTCCGAGCTCCAATAATTCTGAAATATTAATTAAACTTTTTAATCAAATATTACGAATTATTAATTCCGTGTTATTCCACTAAAAACTCAAAGTTGAACTCCCGTTACCGTAGATGGATAAAATAAAACCAAATAACTTCGGTGTCCATCGATATAGTCATTACATATAGATATATCCCTTCACGAATATCTCATAAATAGAGCTGGGTCAAAAGTCTGTTAAATCCCTCTAAATATTTTGTCTCTTAAGCATCATTGATTCTATAATGAACAATTAATTCATAACAATTATGAATATTAAACTTTCTATTCGCAATAGAAAAGTTGAGCGCTCAAATTGTCCAAGTCCTGAATCAACTCTTAAAAATGATATTCTTCTGCTTCTCGTAAGAATGAGTGAATTCCATATCTATGTAAAACGTTCCCAGCTACACACCAAACCATATCCCCAAAATACATAGTTATTGGCCGGGAATGTAACACCAACCTCACCATAATAAATCAAAGGACATAACATGTCCTGTAGGAGTTCGTAGTACACTCATGATTAAGATTGAATCCATATATGACCATTATTAGATAAAATGAATTTCTTCGGTTAACAGATATTAAAAGAAATTCATATTTATCTGAGTCCACTCCTATATGATCTCATCATACAAGGTGCCTTCATTCCCATGTCACTACATGAACGATCTTGCATCAAGGTCGTCATACAAGTATAGAATGGACCGCGGCTATAGATAAACCACAAACAAAGTACCATTTTTGTTTGTTCTCTATGGACTATTTAGATTACTAACTCCAGACTTAAATCCTCTTGTGCATCAAACATACACTAAGTCTGAAGGTACAAGAGTAATCAAGGTAAATAAGACAATTGGACAATATGCGATATTAATCAAACAACTTTGATAAACTGAATAATGCACTTATTATTATTACAATAATCAATTCCGTTTATAATACATGAAGCTTTAAGACATAAATCCCAACAAACTCCCAATTGGACTATAACATATGGGACATGTCATGTAATCCTAAACCCTTTAGGTGACCTTCAAACACTTTAGCCGATAAGGTCTTTGTAAACGGATCAGTCAGGTTGTCTATGGTTGGAATCTTCATGACAGCGACATCTCCTCTATACACTATCTATTTTATGAGGTGATATTTCCTTTCAATATGCTTACCCCTCTTGTGACTTCTTGGTTATTTGGAGTTCGACACTGCACCACTATTATCACAATAAAGTGTGAACGGTTTATCCATATCTGGAATAACTTCAAGATCTGCCAAGAACTTACGGAGCCAGATTGTTTCCTTAGCTGCTACATATTCAGCCTCCATGATGGAGTCAGCAATATAAGATTTCTTTATGCTCCTCCATACTATAGCCCCACCACCTAAGGTGAACACTGATCCAGATGTTGATTTCCTAGAATCGTCATCCTTCTGAAAATCAGAGTCAGTATATCCTCTCAGAATCATATCCAGACTTGTATATACAAGCATATAATTTCTCATTCTCCGAAGATGGCTTGAGAATATGTTTCACCACTACCCAATGATCTAATCCTGGGTTGGATTGAAACCTACTGACTACTCCCACTGCAAAACAGATGTCCGGTCATGTGCATAATATAACATATATAAGTTTTCTGAGATGACGAGTCAGGAAGAAAACTTTTATCGATAGATACCACAACTTGGTTTTGGAGATCGGGGCGTTTGAGTCCCAAAGGCGTTGGAAAGTTTCAAATGAGCTCTTAAGGTCGTGAGGCTATGGTCCCATCTGAGAATATAGAAAATACCAGATTATGCCACAGCCCTGGAGTAGGCGAGGAAATTTATGTTGATAGAGGAAAATGAGAAGATCGTCTGAGGCAGAAATGTTCAAAGGCCAAAGATGGCCAGACCGGAGAGTTGACGTAATGCGAGTATGGATCTGAAAGGACCGGTCCCGAGGCACAAGGAGTTTAGGCCAATGGCCTGGAACAACCCTGCACAGAGAGAATGCCACCGGTCCACGTCATCCACGTCGCCCATGTCGTGAGAGGTTCGACTTACACTCCTTTGAACAAATCATTATCGTAGATAGTTCAGGAAATCTAGGACAAAAGGGTTTTTGACTGAGCCCGACCTGAGGCAATTCCCGGTGGACAAGAGGGACGTCATGGCATACTATATGCATATTAACGTGAAGGGGCACCCCACTGATAAATACAGGGACCTATAAGAGCTGATAAAAGACTTGATTAGAAACATATATTTGAGTGAATGCATAGACAAAGATGCCATGAGGGCCGTGCTGTATAGGGAGCATAGGCCAATGTTCACGATAGTCGGGGGAAGAATATTGACAGGAGATTCAAATCGGTCCAAAAAGAATTATTGCCGGACAAGGGGCCCGAAAGTGTTGACACCAAAAAGAGAGCTGAGGATTCAGAGGTCCCGACCTATTCCCATTATGTTTACTGAAGAAGATGCTAAGGGTGTGAGCTACCCCAATGACGATGCATTGATTAATAAGGCATTTATCGGAAGGGCTGGGGTGGATACAGTATTGGTGGATCCTAGGAGTACCGTGGATATTATCTCTAAGGAAACCTTGAATGGACTTGGCGTGTGATTACGCCACATAAACCCAGGACGTAACACCTATGTATGGGTTTGGGGGTGCTACTGTCATCCCGTTAGGACGAATATAGTTGGCAAAGACAATCAGAATGACCCTCATACCCGAACCATGATCATGACTTCACGGTGGTGGATTGTTTGGGAAGTTACCAAGCGATCGTGGGAAGGCATTTCATGAAGAAATCCAGGGTGACCATGTCATGTAATTATCTGAAGCTGAAATTCCTGACCCGGGAGGGGGTCGGAGTTGTATGCGGGAGCCAGAGGGCGGCAAGGAGTTACTTTGATACTATTTCCAAGGAGACACTTTGTGTCGAATAAGTGGGCACGAAGAGAAAAGAAAGGGAAAAAGAGATGACAGAGGAAGAGTCGGCTGATCCCCGACCCAAAGAGCCCACTGAGTTAGGAACGAGGGAGGAGCTAGAGATGATAGAGCTCTTCGGCCCAGGAAAAATAATTAAGGTTGGGGCAGGACTGGACATAGGTCTGAAGAAACGGTTATTGGGTTTCTTAAAGGAATACGCGGATGTTTTCGCGTGGGGGCACAATGATTTGCCCGGGATAGACCCTAGGTTCATCAGTCATCGCTTGGCAGTTAACCAAACCCATAAGCCGGTAAAACAAAAGAGGAGAATCTTCAATTAGGAATGATATGGGACGATTTGGACAGAAGTTGAGAAATTACTGAAGGCCGGGTTTATCAGGGAAGTCAAATACTTGGAATGGGTATCCAATATGGTCTTGGTGAAAAATGCCAATGTGAAGTTGAGGATGTGTGTGGACTCCTCCGATCTGAACAAAGCTTTCCCAAAGGATAGCTTCCCACTCCCCAAGGTAGATCAATTAGTGGACTTCACAACGTGTCATGGACTACTTAGTTTCATGGATGCCTTCTCGGGTTATAATTAGGTCAAGATTGATCTGGAGGATGAAGAAAAGACAACTTTTATCACCGACAAAAAGGTTGTACTGCTACAGGGTGATGCCTTTTGGGCTGAAGAACACTAGAGCTACTTATCAGAGATTGGCGAATAAAGTTTTCAAACCCCTCATCGATAAGACAATACAAGTCTATATCGATGACATGATCACAATGTCAAAGGAACACGAAGATCATCTGGCTGAACTCAGTGGGACGTTTGAATTGTTAAGAAAGAACATCATGAGGTTGAATCCGGACAAGTACGCCTTTGGGGTATCTTCGGGAATTTGTTTAGGCTATATGGTCAGTGCCCGGGGCATCGAGGAAAACCCACAGAAGAGCGGTGCAGTACTGGATCTAAAACCCCTGAGGATGGTCAAAGAGGTACAAAACTTGATAGGTCAGGTGGCAGCGCTGAATCGGTTCATCTACAAGGTCACCGATACCCCAAAGGCGCACTTGTATGCTTTAAATTATCATCGCATGTTATTGTATTATAAGACATGTCTATGCCGCTTTTAAACTTGAATATTATACTAGCATAAAAATGGACTATTTCGAACCATAACGGGTTTAAGGTTGGCCTTTATGAGGGGTGTAGTGTGGCCTTAAATCATTCTCAGTGTCTTAGACTGGGTGGCGACTCCTTCATTCTTCGGTTAGTCCCTCGTAGACTATTCGTACCCTCTACGGGCTGCGAGCCCAACAATGTCATGACCGCTGGTATCATAGGCATAACGGTAAACCCCACTTCACTCCTACACTATCCAATCTTAACTTTTAAAATTTAAATTCACTATTTAGTTTAAAATTTAAAATTCGGGATAATCAAATTTTAATTAAACTATTTTTCATCGGTACCTGGAGTTTTATCCTGAGTGGAGACTACACTGCTGTCCATTCATAATCAGCTATTGAATTTACGTCCGGGTTTCCATCCTATATATCAAAGAAAATAACTAGTCTCTATTTATTGTCTTGACAAGAAAGCCAATTGTTTCGGTTAAAGCAAGAAAACTCATGGTTTTATTACAAGCCCTAAGAACCTTGATCAACGATTTGTTGGAACTTATGCCTTCTAAGATCAATCCCTAAACCCCCTAATAAAAATGCCTTAGGTAACTCAAATGATGAAACTTTGATGGTATTTGTTAGCTTTGGAGAAACCACTAAGCTTGCCACACTCAGATAACTCGATTGCACTTAAATAAAAGGGAATCTCTCTTCTACAAAGATTTTAGCCACAACCAAATACTTTGAACAACAAGATTTCATGAAATTTCGTGGTTATGTTTCATTAAGAATAAAAGAGTTTATATAGTACAAAGAAAGAAGCCCTAATGGGTGTAAAATGATCAAAACACCCTTAATAGGTGAAATGACTCTAACAACCCTTGCTTTCACTCAAGAAAATCCCCATATCTCATTTCCCACCTAAATATAACATAAATAAGGATTAAAATCTAATCAAGCTTAAGCAAAAATTTAGGTGCTTATACAAGCTAATATTTAAGGTGCTTGTAAAATTAGATAGGTTATAAGCATAATTAACCCTAATGACCTGCTCAACTAGCTTAATTACATCAAAACTAATGTCAATATATCAAACAAAATCATAAAAAGTTACAAGGTTTGGTCGAATTATAATATGGCAAGAATTAGGCGAATTTCTTCAAATATGTGATTCTATTTAAAATGGGCTTGTGAGCGTCATCAGATCTGATTTGGGCCAAATGAAACAGCTTTGGGCCCTCTCCATTGAAGCCCATGTGCATCTGTAGTGTACCACTGACTTGACTGTTCCAAATGGCCATGAAACTCTATGCTAGTCCCGTCATTGCTTCTTTGATCTTCTAGGCATTTTGTCTGATGTTTGGCTCTGTTGAATTTACAGTGGTTTATTATTGATGTTCCCCATGCCTAATGCTTTATTGAGTGGCTAGATTTATGTCATTCCATCCCTATTGAAAATGAATCGACCTTAAACATATCAAAATAAGGTAAGTTATAAACATTAAACGTTGCTGGAACATTATACTCACCATGAAGATCTAGCTCGTAAGCATTATCAGTGATCCATTCCAAGATTTGAAATCGACCATCTCCTATTGGCTGCATGTCAGATCATCATTATGCTTGTAACCTTTCCTCGTGCATATGAAGGCATATCCACTTTCCGGGGTCAAACACAATGTGTTAGAAACCTATTATTCTCACCAACTCTGCCTTCCTTTTATCATTCAAACTCCCAAGCTCAATAACAATCGAAGATAATAAATCCACATGAGTTAAAGAATTGGAATCATAATCAATCTCATAAGGCGAGTAAGAACTAAAAGAAAGAATGCATTTGTTGTATGCAAACTCTGTCAATGGCAAACATTCCTCCAAAATATCCAAAATTCTTGTTAAAATTAGCAAACAATTATTTCTTTCTCAAAAAATCAAGAACATGCCTTAAATATAGAACATGCTCATCTAATGGCTTATTGTAAACTAAGAAGTCATCAAAATAGATCACTACAAACTTCCCTATATATGCACAAAACACATGGTCAGACTAAAAGACATTATTAAACACTCATATAATTTATATTTTTTCTTAAAAGAAATCTTCCATATATCTAAAAAATCAATAAGCCTAAGTAGTGATGGTGATTCGTTACCGTGATATTAGTTATGGCTCTCCAGTCATCACACATATGCAAAGTTCCATCATTCTTAGGCACTATCCGGTGCTATATCCCTCTAATAAGTGGTAGTCTACTAGGGATGTCTTATGTGAGCAAACCTCCAAACTCTTATAGAATAGAAGAACTAGAAACTGGAAGTAAGAAAGTCACTGTTAGAATCATATACATGATGATCTTTATAGACTAATAACAGAATAAGCTAGCTAGCCTTGTAAGTCTTCCTAGTTCACTCCCACTCTTGTAAAAGCTCTTTTTAACTCTCATTTGTATTTCCCCCTTCTCGGTCACTCACATTACAATTAGGAACAATCACGGTTTAGGCACCATTTTTCTTACCATTCTCAACCATAGCCCCATTTTCTCTTCACTATAATAGGCTATTAGTCTTTTGGTTTGGGCACGTCAAGAATGAATTCACCATGAGCCGTAAGTCCTAAAATAGTGGCAAAATAAAAGAACCTCTATTTGCAATCACATCATGAAATGACAAGAAACTCATGTAAAGAAGAAACCCTTGCAAAGAATAAATGCAAACTATAGGCAACGAAATATGAGTTAAACCCAACACATTATCAGATACTCTCGATTTGCTCACACCCATACTCAACTTCACTCTCATTTGTTTCCCTAAAGGTTGTGCTCTCTCTCTCTCTCTCATTTTCTCTCTCACATATTTTGGCCTAAAAAATGATCTTACTCTCATTAGCACTCTCGGCCACTACTCCATCTTATTATTGTACACCCACCTCTACAACAAATTCTTTAACCATCTCATTACCCATGTCATTCGCTAATGGCTCCAAAAAATATACTTTCTCAATATTACCTTGTCTCCCACTATTCACACTCCTTTAAAAATACAACACATTGTCATATGCCTATTGCGGTGTTAAAGGAATAAGATTAATATTTTTTCCACCACAGTTAACTTGATACCTATTCCTGTCCAAACATAAGCCACATTGTTCAACTTGTACCAAGGCTTGCCCAATGACATATGTGTAGTACTCATAGGAACTACGTCACAGACCACATCATCAACATATTCCCCCCTCAACAACAAAACTTACCATAACTCTATGATTAATCTCAACCTCGCCAAATTCACTCATCCACAAGTAAGGTCTATCAATATGTATCAATGATAAGCCCAACTTTTCCACTAGTACAGTACTAGCTAAATTGGTAGGATCATTTATACTGATGATCATACTACACGCTATAGTGTTGATGCGGTATCTCATGCGAAAGACGAAGACCAAATTACTCGAAAATTTCTAAATGTGGTCTCAAATTCTTTGTCCATCTAAAAAAAAAACAAACAGATTAGTAATAATAAGAAAGTAAACCAAATATGTAAATCCTCATAATCTCACGTGTTTACACTCAAATGATATCACTCCACTTGTGTTTGAACTATATTAGATTTTACCGGATACTATACTCACACTCACTGCCTTTTAGCACTCTTGAGTTCTTCCTCAAATTCGAATGGAAATCAAGATTCAATCCAAGAATATATAATCATAGGGCAGATGGAATAATGTGAATAAGAATAGTAAACACGAAGACTCGATCATAGTGACCTAAGCTACATTGCTCAGAAAAAAAAAAACAAGTTAGCTAAATGCACAAACAAACAAAAAAACATTCAATATGGCAATTAGAAAATATTGTGACCACTCGCTATTATTTTTATCTCACTCTTTCTTTTTTCTTTTACACTTTTTTTTAATCTCTCATACTCACAAATGTATGTAAAAAAAACTAAAATATAATGTAACACCCCCAATGCCAATTCGAGAATTAGAATTTTATAGCTTTTCAAGCTCAATTACAATGCAATTCACTAGCACTCAATTCGACATTGTGCTAAGTCATTCTTTCCACTTGCAAATGTGTATAAAATAAACTAGTTACAATGCTACTAGATGTAACCAATTCGGCTAAGCTCAATTATAATGCAATTAAAGTTTTTTTTTCAAGTAGCTCAATGATGCAGCAGCTTGCCTTTTCAAGTAGCTAAAATTATCATGATTGCACTTGCATTTTCAAAGTTAGCAATGATTACAAACCAATTCCAATGTCATGCTAATGATGATATTCTTGCCTCTTCACTTTAAATTATAATATTTCCAGTAGGTGGTAACTCAAATTGCTAGCATGCTCACATTATTGGGGCAGATGTGGGACCCTATAGGTCGGATTGATGCCCCGCACAATGAAAGTGGGTCTAATATATGAATATAAAGTATTGGTGTATTTTTAAATTATTTTAATGAAAATTACATCATGTTACGAGTCCGTAGGGAAAAACGGGGACCAAATCAAAGTCCAAGAACTCTAGAACGGAGAAAATTGAAGTTTCAATACTCATGAGCATCAGCTTTCGACGTGTCGTAACGTATAGGCTTGGATGTCGCAACGCCCAATCTGTGAGAGTCAACATCGTGCCACGCAAGGGTTAACGTCACGAATCTCAATCTATGAGAGCTTGGCATTGCGCCATGTAAGGGTCAGTGTCGTACCGCGTAAGGGTTAGCGTCGCGACACTATAAGGTTTGAAAGCTTAGTGTCGTGATGCTGGGGTTAGTGTCGTGACACTGCCCTGTGTAAAATATTGGCAGAGGGTATTTTAACCTTCAAATCAATTCTAAACACTTCCAATACACCTAAAATATAATTTTAACATCAAAACCAATATCAATACATGTTATAAAACAAACATACATATATTCTAAATACATATATGCATTTCTTTGAATCAAAACATAAACCAAAATAGAATCCCACAATGAAATGACTCATGAACAATTCTAGGTCACTCAAAGGTGGTCAAGTGATTCTAGAATGGTAGCCATAGCTCCAAGCTATCATCTAGAGTTCCAAACTCTAATTTAATGTTCCATGTCCAACATGAACATATTTGACCTAATTACAAGAATATGGTCTTTATGCTTCCAAAGCATCCATACACAATTCATTAGCCTAATTTCAACTTCAAGCTATGTTATTATGTATCCAATACATAATACATCATTATATGCTTCATTAATGAAAATAACTCACTAATGAAAACATAACTTTAGAGAAGATCAAACTCACCTAGTAAGCTTGATTTCAAGATCCAATCTTCTTCTCATTATTAAAATGTTGTGGAGAACTTCCAAAGTTAGCAAGCTTGACTCCAAGATCCAATCTTGACTCCAATGCTAGCAAGCTTCATTCCAAGATCCAATCTTGATTTCTCCTATTTGAAATATTGTAGAGAACTTCTAAAGCTTCTATAAACACTTCTTTTACTAAAGCTAACATTTCTAATTCTGGCTTGTTTTAGCTTTCACAAGCTTAACTTTCTTAAGCTCATCCTTAATTAAAACCTTGCTCAAGCTTGGATTTTATAGCAAAACTTATGTAATTTTTAATTAATAAAAGTTCTAATCAACTTTTAGCCGGGTTTAATCTAATTTTTCTAAATATGTATAGTTAGGTGTGACTAATCACCTTTGTCTACCACTTTCATTTAATCCAAATAAATCAAGATAAAGATTAGAAAATAGAGTAGTTCATTGTCTACCACTCTCATTTATTCCAATTAAATCAAGCCAAATACACCTATAATTACTTATTTGAAATTATCAAAATATCCTCCAATGGTAGAGATATTTATGAAATTATAAAAAAGTCCTTGTGTGATTTTGAATTAATCTAATTAATCCAATTAGGTCAAAGTAAATAATCAATGTTATCCAATAACACTTAATTATTTTAGTTGATAATTATAATATCAAATATTATTTATTATAAAAAATTATCGGCTACCCAAGTGCTCAACGAGTACACTTCATATTGTGGGACTCTCTAACTCCTGACACATTCGTCATATAAGCCTAGCTTATATGTACGCCATTCGGCCACCTCCGAATTTGTGAAGAACACGAACGACCTTTCTGAACTATACAAGTCGAGGTCATCACATATGTTTAATAATCCCTTCATCGTAGGCTATCCCAGTTGTGCTTAGGAAACATAGATTACACCGTCAAATTTTCGAGGCGCACATCTCATGTCGACATGTCTAAGATTCTTTACAACTAATCAGAAACCATTTCTGATATATGCGATACACCACAGGTGATCGCATTTGGAACCAAAGGCTTAAGAATCTATACTTACTCGCATAGATTCTATCTTGATACACACTTGATTAACGAGTGCATCGGTCTACACCCAACGAACATCTAGCGGCAAGACCATGAAAGGTCTCTTATATACATGATATCAAAGTGTGGAGGATCACACACAAAATCAATGCTATCCTATAGTCAAAGTATCACATATGTTACTCGACTAGAGGAGAATCCTATTGTTGGTGGTGTGTACTTTCAACTTTTAGGAATCACCTGTGAGTCATTCGGTATTCGCTCCAACGAATACCCACATGCATTGGGTTAAACAATTAGAACTTCAATTCCAATATACGACATATGCTAGTATTCTAGGTTATATGAATTCGACCATATTCCAAAATCAATGACTATGAGTACTTATTTTAGGAATAAATTATAATAGTAATATTATCCCAATGTTGGATCACCCAATATCTAGTATTACTACATGACTATTCTAAGGTCGATGTTATTCTTAGCATATTTATATATCAATCTAATATGTGTAATGACATTACCATTCATAAGCTTTGAAATGAAAAAGTAGTTATTTTATTAATAAATAATAAAATATAATGTACAATATATTATTCGGATTGACGCTCCAACACCAACTCCAAAAAACTCCCACTTGCTTAGTGCCAATCCGGATGATACCGTAGTCTCATCTCCTCCACATGTTTATCAAATAACTTAGGAGGTAAGGCCTTAGTAAGTGGTTCTACTATGTTCTCTTGTCCTTGAACCTTTAAGACCACTACGTCTTTTCGTTCGATAATTTCTCTAATCACACGATATTTCATTTCCAATTGTTTAGACTTGGAATGCACTCTAGACTCCTTAGTCTGCGCAATGGCTCCGCTATTATCACACTACAATGGGATCAAATCCACAATACTAGGCACAATACCAAGTTAGACATTCTAAATCTCTATTTCTCAGTCCGAGAGACCATTTTCTTTGAAAGATGTATACCGTATCGAAAAAGTACATTTACTGCCTTGCAGTTGGTAAAACTGTACCTTTCTAATATATTATCTATGTACGTTGATTGCGACAACCCTATAGGCTTATTAACTCCATCTCTATAGAACCTTATACCCAGTATGTATGAAGCTTCACTCATGTCTTTCATGGAGAAGTTCTTGCAAATGTACGCTTTCACACTTTGCATCAATCTTATATCATTCCCAATGATAAGGATGTCGTCTATATACAAAATAAGAAATGCTATCATATTTCTACCAACTTTCTTATAAACACACGGTTCTTCCTCGTTCTCGATGAATCTAGATAATCTAATTATCTCATCAAAATGACGATTCCAGCTATGGGATGCCTGTTTAAGTCCATAAATAGACTTCTGGAGCTTACAAACTAAGTTTGAAGTCTCATTGGATACGAAACCATCTGGTTGTTCCATATAGATATCCTTCTCGAGGAATCCATTTAAGAAAGCGATTTTCACATCCATATGTCATATCTCATAGTCATTGACACACTCACAAAGTGGTTCTTTACTCCCAAGTATAAGATGATCGAAGTAATAAACTAACCGGTAAGTTCGGGGTCGATCCACAGGGAATAGATTTAGTGAAATAAAATAATAATTCATGTGAAAATAAAATGAGTGAATTGTTTGGAGTGATTGAAAATTTTAAATTAAACTACAACAATAAAATAAAATGTTGAGTGCTAGGGGACCACTTTTAATAATTTAAATTTAGAAATCCCACTTTTTATAATATATAAATTGTCATTATTACCTAGTTAATTTATTTCAGGAATTAATTATGCCAAAACAAATAAAATCAGCCATAAAGGCGGGGATATCATTTGTCTATAACATGTCCAATTAGGTGCTCAATTATGCCAAATAAATAAAACCAGCCATATAGGTGTAACAAAGTTGTCAACAATTAATATAGATTTAATTGAAATATTAATGATTAGATTATAATTTATATATTATAATATAAGTGAGATTAATCTATATTTTCATATTGAAAGCTTCACCATTTTCCCCAACATGACGAAATTAACGACTCATGATTTTAATAAAAACAAACATAATTTTATTATCGAAAGAAAAAGAAATTACAAGAAAACTTAAAAAAAAAATTAAAAAACACAAGACAATCTCACTCAAATTCTACAAGAGAAATTCAGAAGAAAGTATATCTTACTGAGGTACTGAGCACCTTTATTTATAGAGGGCTCAGCACCTTCTTTCTTCGACAATTTGCATTGGAAAATGTAAATTTTCAAAGTGATGGGCCAATCTTCCGAAAGTTGGATTGGACATTTATAATTTTTTTTTCTTTAATAATTACATATAACACTCTTAGAATTTTTCATCAATTTTGATATTGAAAACTTTAGAACTAGAAAATCTTGTCAACAATAAAGTTGTCGATATTTAAGTCTTCTTTTATCTGGAACTGCAATTGCCTTAATTCGATATCAGAATAAAACATTATTGCCAAAATACAAAAATTGCGCAAATATTTCCAAAATTGTATAATGTTAGAACGCCATTTTAAGTTTCTGACCTCCAAGATCCAAATGTCACGTCCAGTTTTCTAGTTATGCATCCAAAGTCTTATTTCACCTATATAAAATAAAAATGCAATAAACATAAATTTAATTATTATTTTACAAATGTGCTAAATTAAGGGGATAATAAAACTACAAGTGTAAAATGATTAATTTTTCTTTTAATAAATGTGCACTTTTTAATGTTGATCACACCCCAACCAACTTATTACCATTCCCTAATAATTTGAGCGAAAACTGAAATTTTTTTTATCCAAATTAATAATTGTTTTCTTTCTTTATAAATGATCAAATAAGTAAGTTCTCCTATACTTTTTACTCTTATTCCATACACATATAAAATAAGACATCTATCAATTCATTGTGCAATAATATTCACAGGTCTTGTTGAAAAGAGAATAAAATTTTTGTCCTAAAATTATATTAGAGTTCACACCTTTTTGGTAGATACAAAAATAGTTGTTGTTTTTTTTTTTTTAATAATAATACATCTTCAATCCTTGTAATTAGCTTTGGGCCAGTGACTACCAAACCAGTTGACTTTAGAGCACTAGGTGTTAAGACTCCCATACAAACTTAATTGCTTGGATTTCAGAAGTTAAAAAAAGAAGTGTATGTTTTCCTAAGCTTTCTCTTTAACCCATGTAACGAGCTTTGGGCCAGTGACTCCCAAACCACTTAACGTTAGGGCACTGATGAGCGGAAAATATATTAATATTTACTGCCCCTTTTACTTAATATTTTGTATAGTTTCTCGAGTTTTATGAACGTTTTGATGTGTTTTAGTTTATTTTACAGATAAAATAAAATTGGGACTTAATGGAATCAATCAGGACGAAATGTGAAACAAACAAGGATAAAAATTGGACTTGATATTTTGATTTTGGAGATTGGAAACTTGAAATGGCGTTCTAACGAAGTACAATTTCAGAAATTTCTACTTTGCGCAATTGTCGTATTTTGGCCATAACCTTTTATTCCGATATCGGATTGGGGTGATTCAAATTCCAGATTAAAGAAGACTCAAAGATATAAAACTTTGAAGTTCATAAGATTTTCGAATTCGGAAGTTGTCATTACCGAAAGTGATGAAAAAGCCGTAAGTGTCTTATGTGTAATTATTAAAGTCATTTTCAAAAAAAAAAAGAAAAAAAAAAGAAAATGGAAATTGTCAAACTTCCACCAAACATGCTTGCATGTTTGATGGAGGATTTGGTGCCATGTTTAGTGCCATGTTTGGTGGCATGTCTAGTGGCATGTGTGGTGGAGAAAGTGGTGGAAAAATTGTTGGAAACCTTTATATTTGCCTATAAATACCAAGCTAAACTTTGTAAATTTTTCATGCTTTCTTTGGTGGATTTCTCTATGAAAACCTAAAAGAAAGTGTCTTACATGTTTATTTAAGTTTTCTTGTATTTTCTCTTTATTTATTTAATAAATTTTTATGTGCTTTTAATTACATCTTGAGTAGGTAATCTCTTTTTGCTGGAGTCTGGGATGAAACTTTTAATATAATAATTTAGATTTACTCCCTTAATTTAAATAAGTAAATTGAATTAATTATTTACCGCCTATATGGCCGTTTTTACATTATTAAAGTTATTTTCCGCCTATATGGTCGGTTTAGGTGCTAACCTTGTTACCGCCTACATGGTCGGTTTATATGATTTTGTTACCGCCTATATGGTCGGTTAGACATTGGACAAATGACATTCACTGCCTATATGGTCGGTTTTAATATAATTAATTCAAGAAATGATTAATTGATAAGAGAGTAATCTATATTTGAAGTATTAAAAGTGAAACCCCTAGCTCCAACACTTTCTTTTATTGTTGTAATTTTCTTTACTTTTTAATTTTCTATTATGTTATTTTGTTTAACTATGCATTTTGTAATTTTATGTATGTTTTGTAACTAAAAATATTATCTAGGGTTGTGATGAATTTCAATATCACCATTTTATAAGTGGTTATTTTATGTTTTAGGTAATATATTGGTTTATTTATTGAGTCTTAAGCTTAATGCTTCTTGTTAACTGGCCATTAATAAGATTGATTTGGTAAACTTAAAATGAACTTGGAAAATGGATTTTAGTTTTTAGCCATAAACTCAATAGCTCACGATCTCACCTTGGGGTAAATGTCTTTTAGGTAGATTTCCTTACATGACAGGAATATACCTGTCGGGCGGGGGTAGCCATAATTGGAACTTAATCTTAATGAATTCAGAGTTTCTTAATTAACATAGGAATTTAGTTAATTGGGTTACTTTGGGTATTTACGTCTGACCATCGGAAAAATGCTTTTCCATAACTTCGTGTTCCAGGTTAATAAACCGATATATTGCACAAACATGAGATAATTGCTTCATCTTTAAAAGCTATTGGAAGGATTCACAGCCCTGGATATTTTCATATCATTGTTTAAAACTTAAAATCTACCTTTGTTTTGTTTTAATTACTTGTCTTTAGATACTCGTAGATATTTAGCTTCATAAATTAATAGCTTATGTATTTTATACTACTTGAGCGATACGTGCGCTTGCGTTATGTGTGTGTGTTTACCACCGATCAGGCACTAAGTGTTAAAACACCCATATGGACTTAATTACTCGAGTTAGAGAGGCTACAAAATTGAACTTATTCATACACTTTTTTTTACAAACTCAAACTCTACCGTTTTACGCGAACAATCACTGTTTACTGAGATAAGATGTCTGGTTACTAAGTTAAGACTTTATCATTTTTTAATTAAATTAACTCAAGTTCTACCGTTTTACGTGAACAATCACTGCTTGTCGAGGCAAGATGTTTGGTTACTAAGTAAAAGCATTATTAGTTTTTTTTGAATAAAAACATAAATTTCACTACTTTTAAGTGCTACCTCCAACAAACTAGAGAACTGGATATTACAAAATTTTCATTTATAACACATGATCATATGTTACTGTGTATATTGATAATACCTGTCAAATGAGTATATGAAGATCAAATTTAATTAATATTATGGAGAATTCACAAATGTAATTGATTCAAAAAGAAAGTAACAAAAATAACTTGTTATGAATTACGTTGAGATGCGTCTCAGGAGCGAAAACTCCTTACATTGCCATCTCTGAACAACAATTTCACTTAGTTGGTCAAAAATTTGTTGTTGGGTTGTTTGTAATTTTTTTTGAAAAGCACAAGAGAAATTCAACACAAAATATTTTATTCTACACACAAAATAACAACAAAGCAAAAACAACACAAATTTCTTTTACATTAAACAATAACACAAAACGATTTTTTTTAAGAAAAATACAATAATGAAACATAAAAACGAAAACTATCTAGTCAACTATCTCATCCCCCCAACCAAATTGAGACATTGTCCCTAATGTCTAAATAAGAAGAAGTAGAGTTTAGAAGACATCACCTGATTAGTGTGGAATTGACAATTGAATCTACGACTATTTTAAAGAAAAAATTACAAATTAAGATTCAAGTCCACTCTACGCTTCTTGCCATGATCGTTATCAGACCAGTTCAACTTGGAAAGAATGAGGTTGATTTTTGCTTCATAAGCTAAGAGTTGGTCAATTAATTCATCAGATTTTCTTGTAGTTAGGAAGATATCTTTTACCATTTTCAAAATGAACCCAAATCTTTTGGCATCCTTAAGAAATACTAAAAGAAAATCGAAAAAATGATCAACATTAAGTAGTCCAATGAGTTTTCGGTGAATGTTCAAGTTTGTCTATGACGTAATTATGAAAATTTCTTCCAACGTTCCCAGCTCACCTAGTAAAGTAATAAAAACGTCAGCATGATTAATCATTTCAGTAAGTCTTTCAGACATACCTAAGACAATGTATTCTTCTCCATTTGATTTTTCGATGAGCGGAAAATATATCACTATTTATCGTCCATTTGACCTAATATTTTATTTAGTTTCTCAGGTTTTATGAATATTTTGATGTGTTTTATGTTATTTTGCAGATAAATAAAGATTTAGGACTCAATGAATCAAATTAGGGCCAAAACGGTGATTAACGGACAAAAAGGGAAAAATTGTCATTTTTGCCTCGCGACGCGCCACAGTTACTATACTACCGACACACATCATTACCACATCAGCGCCACGTCAGCATCTGCATCATCATTATGTCATCATGACGTCAGCCAATAATTCAGCATGATGACACGTCATCACTTACGTCAGCATGACGTTGGCACAATCATTCACTCTGCCGACACATGTCATTGCTTACGTCAGTATGACATCAGCGTCGCGATGCGTAAGAATTCAAATGTCGTCACACTGAGCCAATAATTCTGCCAACAGCCACGTGTCATCATCTCGTCAAAGTCGCGTACAAGCGTTAAGAATCAATTGCGTGTCGCGAGGCGCATGGACGAATTTTGCCTATAAATTGAAGCTAATTTCATTTTCAAAATTCATACTTTCCTTAAGGTTCTAATAAGGATCTAAGGACTGTATTATGTTTGTTTATGTTTTTGTAATTTAAAATATGTATTTTTATTTCTAGTAGCAATAGTAGCTTATTTACTTTATATTTCTTTTACGTTTTATAATTAATTTCCATTGGGGAAATGTGAAGCTTTTATTATTATAATTTAGATTAATCTCTCTTAAATTATAATATATAAATTATCTTAAAACCTGATTAATTAGATACCGCCTGATAAGTGAATGAAAATGTACTTTAAACATCTCTAACTCGGCTTAATTATCATATGTTTAATCTTAATTAGAGTTTATTTTGTGCTTTGTTATTATGAAGCATTGGAATATGAATATTGGAGCAATTACAAATATTTTAGGACCTTTCGGACGCATCTAAAACACACTAGAAGAGCTGTCATTGACCGGTGCGTAATCACACGGGTATAACACAAGCGCACGTATCTTTCAAGTAGTATAAAAAGTATCGATCCTACGAGGACTTAATACCTAATTTATTAATTTTATGAGGTCAAATGATTACTAGTATCTAACAGGTTGTTTGATTGATTTGAAATGGTGATGATTCTAAATTTAAAAACAAGTAATTAAAATTGCACGAAAGTAAGTTTAAGAAAATTCAATATTAGGAAACTATCTAGGGTTGTGAATCTTTCTAATATATTTTAAAAGATGAAGTGGTTATTTCATGTTTGTGTAATAAATCGATTTACTAACCTGGAACACTAAATTATGCGAAAGCCTCTGTCGATGGTCAGACGCAAATACCCAGTATAACCCAATCGAACCATATGTCTATATCAACCAAATTACCTGGATTCATTAAGTTTAAGTTCCAATTATGGCTACCTCCGCCCGACAGGTATATGTCTATCCTGTAAGGAAATTTAATAAAAGGGTTATCTATCCTCAAGGAAGATCGTGGGCTATTAAGTCTAAGGCTGAAACCTAAAATTCTTTTGTCAAGTTTATTTTAGATTTACCAGATCAATCTTATTAGTGGCCAATTAACAAGACGCATTAAGCTTAAGACTTAATAAGTCAACCTTTTAAATTACCTAAACTATAAAATAACCCCTTATAAACCGGAGATATTAGAATTCATCACAACCCCAGATAACTAATTTAGTTACGACACATAACTAGGGCTAGTAAAAACTTAAAAGTAAAAGATGTAAAGTAAAAATACTGAAAAGTAATTGCGGTAAAGTAAAAGCTGAAAAGTAAATTATAATAAAATAAAATGCTAAGGTAAAAGGATCAGTTTTACTATTTACTATTTAGATATCTCCCTTAATATAGTATATTAACTTGTGATTATTTACCAACCAGCCATATAGGCGGTAATCTGATTAAGTCAAATTAAGTCCAACAACCATAAAGGCGGAACCAAAATAAACCTGCCATATAGGCGGTAAGAAAATTTAATTACCAACCGACCAATCTGGCGGTATCCTTGCTTAGTAAGGTTTAAACCAGTTTAAAATGAATTATCAACCGACCAATATAGCGGTATCCTCATTAAGTCAAATTTTAAATAGTGAATATATTATATTTAAGGGAGATTAATCTAAATAGCAATAGTAAAAGAATTACCTTTCACCCTAGCAAGGGGAAGTTACCTCCTCATGGTTGAATAGTAAAAACTGTAAAAGTTAAAAAAGGTAAATTACTATTACTATTACAAAAGTAAATTATTATCACATAACGTAATTAAAATTAATTACAAAACTGAAATTAAAAGAAACTAGGTAGAAAACTCCCTATTTTCATAAGAGAATGCAGAGAGGAAGGTACATCTGAAATTGAAATTTTGAGCTCTATTTATAGGCCTCAATAAGCTCCCCGCGTCGCGACGCCAAGTTTGTTCTTACGTCGCGACGCGATGACGTATCAACGCGTGATTGGCTGGTTTCAGATTCTTATCTGCCACGTGTCAATTCAGATAAATGAGTCAATAATTGAGCTAATGTGGCGATGACGTGGCACTCACGTGGAGACACGTGGTGAAAGTGATTGTCGGCACCGTAGGATTGCGACATGTGGCACACTGCGATTGGTTGATGGATAAGTAAATTCTCCGATTATATTTACCATTCTCCATATGCACAGCCAACAAAATATTAATCAAATCATTTTTGCCCACAACAGTCATAAGTGCAGTTGAGAAGAAAGTAGTATTTTTGTCCTAAAGTTTTATCAGAATTCACACATTTTTGTAGTAATGAAATAATTTTTCTGATTTTTTCTTTGATTTTTGATTTTTTTTTATTTATATACAATATCTTCCATTTATGTAGCGAGTGTTGGGTCGGTGGCTCCCAAACCAGTTGGTTTTAGGGCACCAGGTGTTAAGACACCCCTACGGACTTAATTACTCAGACTTCAGATATATATATATATTTGCAACATCCTTGATCCATGTAGCGAGCTTTGGGCCAGTGACTCCCAAACCAGTTGGCTTTAGGGCACTAGGTGTTAAAACACCCTTACAGACTTAATAACTCGGATCTCATAAGTAGTTTTTTTTTTTTTTTTTTACTCCATCACTTTTTTTTAGATGCTTCCTCCAATTAAACTATAGCACTGAATATTACAAACTTTTCAATTACAACTCATGTCCGTATGTTACCATGCATGTTGATAATACCTGCCAACGGAGCATATGGAGATTCATTTTAGTCAGTATTATGGAGAATTCACAAATTAAATAATTCAAAAGGAAATAAACAAAAATTAACTTGTTCCGAAATAAGTTTAAGATACGTTTCAGGAGTGAAAACTCCTTACTCAGCTATTTCTTACCAATTTCACCTTTTTAGTCAAAATAAAAATGAAAACGCAAAATATTTTTGTAATTTTTTGAAAATTTTTCAATTTATTATTTTTTTTCGAAAAATTTTGGACTAAAAATAAAAACAACACACAACTAAAAATAAGATACTGATCAACTAATTCCCTCCCCCAAACCTAAATGAGACATTGTCCCCAATGTCTTAAACAGTAGAAGAAGAGTTTATAAGATAGTACCTGGTTAACTGAAATTCTACACGAAAAGTTAAAGGTTAAGATCCAGATTAATCCGACGCCTCTTACCATGATCGTCCTCGGACCAATTTATCTTTGAAAGGATATGGTCAATTTGTGGTTCATAGGCTAAGATTTGGTCAATTAGATCTGGAGCAGTTCTGGCAGTGAAGAGGAGTTCTTTTAAAGGTTTTGACACGAACCCATTTCTCTGGGCATCATCAAGAAACACACAAAGAAAATCATAAAATCCTTCAACGTTGTACAGTCCAAGCGATTTCTGGTGTATGTTCAGGTTCGTCCAAGATAACACTGTAAAAATTTCCTCCAATGTACCAGAGCCACCTGGCAAAGTAATAAAAGCATCAGCACAGTTAATCATTTCTACTAGTCATTCAGACATACCTGGCACGATTAGTTCTTCTCCATTTGATGGTTCAATAAGATTTGCTTCTGCCAAGGTTTTGGGATGATTCCCAAAACGTGACTGCCCCCCTCCTGTACAGCTTTTGAAACGATCCCCATTAGTCCAAGATTACCTCCGTCATATACTAAGTGCATATTCCTTGCAGCTAATACTCGACACAATTCTTGTGCTGCTTCTACGTATTGTGGCTTAACACCAACACTAGTACCATAAAACACACAGATGTTTTCAACTCGTCTTCTTGAAGTGGCTTCCATGTTTTACTCTGGATGTCTTCAAAAGTGCAATGATGAGTTGAATTTATAATACCTGAAAAGGGTGAGTAAAATAATAGCACTAGTACCTACCAAATGACAATTATTAGTTAACAGTAAAATAAATCTTGATAGTCAAAAAGGTCTGGATCCTATCAGAGAAAATAAAAGAAACAACAATACAAATCACAATTATTAGGAAAAGACAAAGAGATAAAATATGTAAAAGAAAAGTAGCGGCTTGATTGACGTCTATGCGTCAGGGACAAGCTTCCCATCCAATTTTCTTATAAATTGGTAAACAAGGTCTTTTTGAGTCAGATTCCCAAGACTTAACTGCTGTCTTTCTTTTTGAAATTGTGTATGTAATTTGCGAAAGGCTATATGAACATATCCATTGGGATGCGTCTCAAGAGTCGAAGATATATCATCTAAAGACTCCTTACTCAAGCCATCCCTAATGAATTTAACTTTGTCTTCGCGATTATCAGACGCCATTCCTAAAAAACGACAACAAGTATTGCAGTTCCAGCGTGCACATTTGTAACAAACACCCATTTGCTTAGATCTACGTTTCTTTGCATAGGTGCTTCTTTCAAAACTAGGCAGATGTGAAATAAAAGAGTCAGAAGACTCACCTGCCAATCAGAATCGTGCTTTAATTACCCAACGAATGTCATTAGGAACACCATGGATCGTGAGTAGTCTCATCCGTTCCAAACGAGCTTTGTAAAATTTCATCAGAGATTTTTTAGGGAGAGAAGGAAATTGCTTGTGAAGATTTGCGAGAGCTTCTTCCATCTTGAAATGACTTAATCTGCAAAAACTAAACACACCAAATTAAATCACACCAAATCACAATATATACTAAAATTGCATAGGTTGCCTCCCTGTGAGCGCTAAGTTTAACGTCGTTAGCTAGACGTGACTTCTCGAACATTAGGCTGGATCTGAAAGTGTAACACTTTCTTTTTGTCGCTCAAATGATTCTCCCAAGTAGTGCTTGACACACTGACAGTTAACCTTGAATGTTTCGTTGGTGTTGGGATCCAGTAACTCAACAGCTCTATATGGTAATACCTGAGTAATCACAAATGAACCTGACCACCTTGATTTCAATTTTCCAGGGAAAAGTTTCAACCTTGAGTTGTATAACAACACCTGCTGCCTTGGTTCCAACTGTCTGTGCACTATTTTTTTATCATGCCATTTCTTGGTCTTTGCTTTGTACAATCTGGCATTCTCATAAGCCTGTAAGCGAAATTCCTCCAATTCCTTGAGTTGGTGGAGTCTTTTCTCTCCTGCAGCTTGTGGATCAAGATTCAATTTCTTCAGTGCCCAGTACGCCTTATGTTCAAGCTCAACTGGCAGATGGCATGCTTTCCCAAACACCAATCGATATGGGGACATACCAATGGGTGTCTTGTAAGCTGTTCGGTAGGCCCATAATGCGTCATCCAGTTTTATAGACCAGTCTTTCCTTGTTGATCCAACGGTTCTCTCTAGGATTCTTTTGATCTCCCTGTTTGAAACTTCAACTTGTCCATTTGACTATGGATGGTAAGCAGTGGGAACCTTGTGAGTAACTCCGTATTTGGATAGGAGTGCATCAAAGTATCTGTTGCAGAAATTTGTGCCACCATCACTGATGATTGCCCGAGGTGTTCCGATGAGAGTAAAAATGTTCTTTTTAAGGAATTTGATCACCACTTTTGAATCTTTGGATGGCAGTGCAATTGCTTCGACCCATTTGGAGACGTAGTCTACATCAACCAGTATGTACAGGTTTCCGAATGATGGAACAAAGGGTCCCATGAAATCTATACCCCATACATCGAATATCTCTACTTCCAGAATGTTTTGCATTGGTTCTTCATTTCTCCTCGAAATATTCCCCGTTCTCTGGCACCTGTCACATTGAAGAGCAAAAAGATAAGCATCTTTAAAAAGAGTGGGCCAGAACAAACCTGATTGTACGACTTTTGATGCAGTTTTATTCCCGCTGAAGTGTCCGCAATATGGTGATGAATAACAGTGCTGTAAAACACCATTGACTTCATCCTGTGGAACAAAACGCCTCAGTAATTGATCAGCACAACGTTTGAACAGGTACGACTCATCCCAGACATAGTGCTTGACTTCTTTGAAGAATTTCTTCTGTTGTTGAGTTATCCATTCCAACGGCCATTTTCCCGATACAATGAAGTTGACATAGTCAGCATACCAAGGGACATCCTGCTATTTCATGGCAAATAGCTGTTCATCTGGAAAATTTTCTTTGATTGACAGTTTTTTGCCAGCTGTTTCTCCACTCTCGAGCCTCGATAAGTGATCTGAAACCTAGTTTTCTGTCCCTTTCCTGTCTCGAATCTCCACGTCAAATTCTTGGAGAAGAAGTATCCAACGGATCAATATGGGTTTGGCATCTTTCTTCGTGATCAAGTATTTGATTGCTGAATGATCTGTGTAGACCACCACTTTGGGACCCAGCAGATAGGAGCAGAATTTGTCAAAAGCGTACACAACTGCGAGAAACTCCATTTCAGTGGTTGTGTAGTTGAGTTGAGCTTCGTTCAGAGTTCTGCTGGAGTAGTAAATGGTGTGGAAAATCTTTGCTTTGTGTTGTCCCAAAACTGCACGTACAACAAAATCACTAGCATCACACATCACTTCAAATGGAAGGGTCCAGTCTGGTGCTACTATGATGGGGCAGAAATCAGTTTTTGTTTAAAGATCTCAAAATCTTCCTGGCATTCTTTGGTGAAGTTGAAAGGCACATCCTTCTCCAGAAGATTGCAAAGAGGTTTAGTAATCTTGGAAAAGTCTTTGATAAGTCTCTTGTAAAAACCTGCATGTCCAAGAAAACTCCAAATCTCTTTGACTGATATCGGTGGAGGTAGTTTTTCAATTGTTTCAATCTTTGCTTTGTCTACCTCGATTCCCTTTTGTGAGATCCAGTGTTCAATAACAATGCCTTCCTGCACCATGAAGTGGCATTTCTCCTAGTTGAGTACCAGGTTGGTATCTTCGCATCTTTGTAATACCTGTTCCAGATTTTGCAAGCAGTGGTCAAAAGAGTCTCCAAACACAGAGAAGTCATCCATGAAAACCTACATACTCTGCTCCAGCATGTATGAGAATATGGCCATCATGCAACGTTGAAATGTGGCAGGAGCATTATATAATCCAAATTGCATCCTACGGAAAGCAAAAGTACCATAGGGACATGTAAATGTATTTTTCTCCCGATCTTCTAGTGCGATGGTAATCTGATTGTACCCTGAATATCCGTCCAGAAAATAATAGAACTCGTGTCCCGCCAATCTGTCCAACATTTGATCAATAAGTGGCAGTGGAAAATGGTCATTCTCGTGGCTTTGTTCAGCTTTCGGTAGTCCATGCATACTCTCCATCCAGTTACCGTTCTGGTTGGAATTAGCTCGTTCTTTTCATTGGTGACAACAGTAATTCCTCCTTTCTTCGGCACACACTGCATATGACTTACCCAACTGTTGTCTGAGATGGGGTATATGATGCCAGCATCCAACCATTTGATGATTTCTTTTTTTACGACCTCCTTCATTATTGGATTGAGTCTCCGTTAATGCTCTACTGTGGGTTTGTACTCGTCATTCATCACGATCTTGTGCATGCAAAATGATGGACTAATGCCTCGAATGTCTGCTATAGTCCATCCAATGGCACTCTTGTGTTCTCGTAATACTCTCAGTAACTTTTCTTCATGCTCCAATGTTAGAGAAGAAGAAATAATAACAGGTAATTCAGAAGAGTTTCCAAGAAATGCATACTTGAGATGACTCGGAAGTAACTTCAGCTCCAACTGTGGTGGTTCTTCAATTGAGGGCTTGATTCGCTCTTTCTTTGGTAGTTCCAGGCTTTCAATTGGTGGTGTCACTTTGAAACGAAACGGCTTGTCAAGATAGTTGATACATTCCAGAATTTCAGCATCTAACTCACTATCAGTCATGTTGGTGATGCAAGCTTCAAGTTTTTCCGTGGAAACTGTATCAGTATCCTGGACGATACTATCAACAACATCAATTCTGAAACATTCTTCCTCATTTTCTTCGCTCAGGAATTTTATGGCTTTGAAAAACTTTTTGGTCCTTCTTGGTCCTAAACTTTCATGGTTAGTTCTCATTTTTGTACATCAATCACAGTTCGACCTATCGCTAAGAATGGTCTACCAAGGATGATTGGCACATCTTTGTCTTCTTCCATGTCAAGGATAATGAAATCAGCTGGGAGAATGAGTTTGTCAACTTTGACAAGAACATCTTCAACAACACCCCTCAGAAATGTGAGTGTTCGATCAGCAAGTTGCAACGAGACTGAGGTAGGCATTGCTTCTCCAATTTGCAGTTTCCTGTAAATAGAAAAAGACATCAAATTAACACTTGCACCTAAGTCACATAAAGCCTTACCAATATAGTGTTCTCCAATGGTGCATGAGATAGTGAAACTGCTAGGATCTTTCAACTTCGGGGGAAGTTTCCTCTGAATGATGGCACTGTATTCTTCCGTCAATGCTACTGTCTCGTAGTCTCCCAATCTTCATTTTCATGAAAGAATGTTTTTCATGAATTTTACATAGCTGGGCATTTCTTCCAAGGCTTCTGCAAATGGAATGTTGATGTGAAGCTTTTTAAACACCTCCAGAAATCGAGCAAACTGCTTGTCCAGTTTGTTTTTCTGAAGTCGCTGGGGAAAAGGTGGAGGTGGAGTGATCTGATCTTTTTCTTTTTCCTTTGCTTCTTTTTCCTTCATCTGTGGAACTGCATCTTTTGGAACTTCCTCAATTGTTGCCTTGATTCCAACATCTTTGTTGATTTCAGTACCGCTTTTCAAGGTGATGGCTTGACATTGCTTCTTTCCTCGGTTTCTTGGATTTGGCTCAGTATTGCTGGGAAGGTTTCCTGGCGGTCTGTAACTTTGAGCATTGGCCAGTTGTCCAATTTGATTTTCCAGTGCTTTGATAGAAGCTGATTGGCTTTGAAACATAGCATCGTACTTTTTTAACTGAGCCAGTACTTCTGCTATTCCTGGTTCATTTGTCTGCTCCTGGCCTTTGTTCTGTTGCTGGAATCCAGGTGGTGGATAGTTCTGCTGTTGGAATCTAGGTGGTGGATTGTTCTTTTGCCCTGAATTGTTGCTCCATGAAAAATTGGGATGATTCCTCCACCTTGGGTTGTAGGTGTTGGAATATGGATTGTTCCATTGTCTGTTGAAATTGTTGACATAATTCACCGTCTCTTCAAGTTGATTTGGTTCTAGTGCTCCTCTATATGGTGAACTTTTGGATCCAGTGGTAAGAGTCTCCATAAATTTACATATCTGATCGAGGTTGGCGTTGACTACTGTATTGGCTTTACTTTCATAAATTCATGCAATTCTTTGGATCATGCTCCTTTCTGTTGGACACAAGGAATTGTTGTTGCCTATTTCTTCGATTAGGTCCCAGGCTTGATCTTCTCCTTTTTCCATTAAAGCTCCTCCAGCAGCAGTATTGATTTTGGTTCTCATCAGTCTAGAAAGTCCATTATAGAAAGTTTGGACTTGAAGCTATTTTGGAATCTCATGGTGAGGACATTTCCGGAGCAAATTTTTGTACCTTTCCCAAGCTTCGTAGAGAGTTTTTGAGTCTTGTTGCACAATGGATGTGATGTCATTCCTCAGCTTTCTAGTTCTGGCTGGTGGAAAGTACTTTGCAAGAAATTTGGTGGCTAAAGTGTTCCAAGTTGTGATAAACCTTGCTTGTAACAAATGTAGCCAAGCTTTAGCTCTGTCTTTCATATTCTCTGTTGTAATTGAAAGTGCCGCAAACTTCCAGGAAGTTGCTGATGTGAGTATTAGGATCTTCAGTTGCATTCCCCCCAAACTGAACTGACTGCTGAATCATCTGAATGCATGTTTTGATGTCACCCGCATTTGCTGGTAAGGGAGGAAGTAAAATATATGAAATGAGTCTGTCAACCACCAGAATGGTTCTGTCTCGAATGGGAATTGGTTGTGCAACGTTCAGAGGTTCAGGTTCCATGTTGATAATTGCTTATTGGCCTTCTCGCCTTTCCCTTCTCAACTGTCTTATGGTTCTTTCAATTTATGGGTTAAGCGGTCGGAGTTCAAAGCTTCTGGTTCGTCTCATGTAGTTTCTGAGAACCTGAAACACAAGAAAACATAAATAATAAGTAAAAAGAAATTAGATACAAGTAAAAGTATCTAACCCCTAAACTAATAGTAAAAGATAAATAAGTCCCCGACAATGGCGCCAAAAACTTGACCGGTGCGTAATCACACGCGTATAACGCAAGTACACGTATCGTTTAAGTAGTATAAAAAATATCGATCCCACGAGGACTTAATACCTAATTTATTAATTTTATGAGGTCAAATGATTACTAGTATCTAACAGGTTGTTTTATTGATTTGAAATGGTAAATTCTCCGATTATATCACTATTTCCCACTCATTTAACTTAATATTTTTGTATAGTTTATTGACTTTTGTGAATATTTTGATGTGTTTTGTGTTATTTTGTAGATAAATAAAGTTTCAGGACTCTCTGGAGGTGATTTGGGGCCAAAATAGTGAAAAACGGACAAAAGGGCATTTTCATAATTTTGCGCGTTACGACGCCTAATGTGCGCCGATCCATGCTAACATTCACCGGGTCCACATGTCAGAATCTAAGAGGTTTGACTTTGCTAACATGCGTCGCGCCACGTGTCACCATCACAGCCGGTCTGCTAACGTGCGTCATGCCACGTGTCATCATCCTACGGTGCCGACAATCGCCATCACCACGTGTCACCACATGTCACTCCACGTGCCTGCCACGTCATCATCCACATCACCGGTTGATCGAGTCAAAGTGCCACATCATCATCAACCAATCACAGCATGCCACGTGTCGTAATCCTACAGTGCCGACAATCACTTTCGCCACGTGTCGTCACATCAGTGCCACGTCATCGCCACATCAGTGCCACATCAGCTCAATTATTGACTCATTTATCCGAATTGACACGTGGCAGATAAGAATCTGAAACCAGCCAATCACGCGTTGACATGTCATCGCGTCGTGATGCAAGAAAAAACTTGGCGTCGCGACGCGGGGAGCTTATTAAGGCCTATAAATAGAGCTCGAAATTTCAGTTTCAGATGTACCTTCCTCTCTGAATTGTCTGATGTCAATAAGGAGTTTTCTACCTAGTTTCTTTTAATTTCAGTTTTGTAATTAATTTTAATTTCGTTCTGTAATAGTAATTTACTTTTGTAATAGTAATAGTAATTTACCTTTTTTAACTTTTATAGTTTTTACTATTCAACCATGAGGAGGTAACTTCCCCCTACTAGGGTGAAAGGTAATTCTTTTACTATTGCTATTTAGATTAATCTCCCTTAAATATAATATATTCACTATTTAAAATATGACTTAATGAGGATACCGCTATATTAGTCGAATGTAGCCAAGCTTTAGCTTCGTCTTTCAGATAATATGGAAAAACTCACAGTCTCATGGTTTCTTCAGCTTCTCTGTTGTAATTGAAAGTGCCGCAAACTTCCAGGAAGTTGTTGATGTGGGTATTAGGATCTTCAGTTGCATTCCCCCCAAACTGAACTGACTGCTGAATCATCTGTATGCATGTTTTGATGTCACCCGCATTTTCTGGTAACTGAGGAAGTACAATACATGAAATAAGTCTGTCAACCACCGGAATGGTTTTGTCTCGAATGGGAATTGGTGGTGCAACGTTCAAAGGTTCAGGTTCTATGTTGATAATTGCTTCTTGGCCTTCTCGCCTTTCCATTCTCAACTGTCTGATGGTTCTTTCAATTTCTGGGTCAAGCGGTCGGAGTTCAAAGCTTCTGGTTCGTCTCATGTAGTTTATGAGAACCTGAAACACAAGAAAACATAAATAATAAGTAAAAAGAAATTAGATACAAATAAAGGTATCTAATCCCTAAACTAATAGTAAAAGACAAATAAGTCCCCGGCAACGGCGCCAAAAACTTGATCGGTGTGTAATCACACGCGTATAACGCAAGCGCACGTATCGTTCAAGTAGTATAAAAAGTATCGATCCCACGAGGACTTAATAGCTAATTTATTAATTTTATGAGGTCAAATGATTACTAGTATCTAACAGGTTGTTTGATTGATTTGAAATGGTGGTGATTCTAAATTTAAAAACAAGTAATTAAAATTGCACGAAAGTAAGTTTAAGAAAATTCATATTAGGAAACTATCTAGGGTTGTGAATCTTTCTAATATCTTTTAAAAGATGAAGTGGTTATTTCATGTTTGTGTAATAAATCGGTTTACTAACCTGGAACACTAAATTATGCGAAAGCCTCTGTCGATGGTCAGACGCAAATACCCAGTATAACCCAATCGAACCATATGTCTATGTCAACCAAATTACCTGGATTCATCATATGTCTATGTCAACCAAGCTTAAGACTTAATAAGTAAACCTTTAAATTACCTAAGCTATAAAATAACCCCTTATAAACCGGTGATATTAGAATTCATCATAACCCCAGATAACTAATTTAGTTATGACACATAACTAGGGCTAGTAAAAACTTAAAAGTAAAAGACGTAAAGTAAAAATCTTGAAAAGTAATTGCGGTAAAGTAAAAGCTGAAAATAAATTATAATAAAATAAAATGCTAAGGTAAAAGGATCAACTTTTACTATTTACTATTTAGATATCTCCCTTAATATAATATACTAACTTGTGATTATTTTACCAACCAGCCATATAGGCGGTAACCTGATTAAGTCAAATTAAGTCCAACCAGCCATAAAGGCGGAACCAAAATAAACCTGCCATATAGGCGGTAAGAAAATTTAATTACCAACCGACCAATCTGGCGGTATCCTTGCTTAGTCAGGTTTAAACCAGTTTAAAATGAATTACCAACCGACCAATATAGCGGTATCCTCATTAAGTCAACTTTTAAATAGTGAATATATTATATTTAAGGGAGATTAATCTAAATAGCAATAGTAAAAGAATTACCTTCCACCCTAGCAGTGGGAAGTTACCTCCTCATGGTTGAATAGTAAACACTGTAAAAGTTAAAAAAGGTAAATTACTATTACTATTACAAAAGAAAATTACTATTACATAACGTAATTAAAATTAATTACAAAACTGAAATTAAAAGAAACTAGGTAGAAAACTCCTTATTTTCATCAGAGAATTCAGAGAGGAAGTTACATCTTATACTGAAATTTTGAGCTCTATTTATAGGCCTCAATAAGCTCCCCGCGTCACGACGCCAAGTTTGTTCTTGCGTCGTGACACGATGACGTGTCAACCCGTGATTGGCTGGTTTCAGATTCTTTTCTTCCATGTGTCAATTCAAATAAATGAGTCAATAATTGAGCTGACGTGGCGATGATGTAGCACTGACGTGGTGACACGTGGCGAAAGTGATTGTCGGCACCGTAGGATTGCGACACGTGGCACGATGTGTTTGGTTGATGATGACGTGACACTTTGACTCGGTCAACCTGTGATGTGGATGATGACATGGCAGACATATGGCGTCACGTGGTGATGGCGATTGTCGGCACCATAGGATGATGACACGTGGCACGGCACACGTTAGCAGACCGGTTGTGATGGTGACACGTGGCACGGCGCATGTTAGTAAAGTCAAACTTCTAAGATTCTGACACGTAGACCCGGCGCACGTTAGGCGTCGCGACGCGTAAAATTATGAAAATGCCATTATAGGGAAGAAGATAGACTTAGGGCACAAGTTGAGCTATTAACTAGACAGATAGAAGCCTTACAAGCCAGAGATAACAAGACCATGCATTCAGTCACCCAACTAGAACCCCAAGAGTGTCCGGTATATGGTGAGATAAGAGGGACATATGAAGAACAATGCAATGCATTATGGATGTACCAGAAGCCCTATACACCATATCCTGATACCTATAACCCTAGTTGGCTGAACCATCCCAATCTTAGTTGGAGACATGAGTCTCATGAGCCTATTCAAGCACCATCACCTAGAGATTACAGTGCTCCTCAGTATCACACACCTACTGTTCCTAAGAATTCTTTAAGGATACTGTGCAAGCATTTGTGAGGCCCAAAAGGCAATTATGGAAGCCCATAACAAAACCAACCAAAGGTTTGAGTCACTGATAGCTTAGATAGCTAAAGATAATAGGGCGATTAAGAGTCAGATCTCTAAGTTAACTAATGTCCTGATTGTGCATGAACAAGAAAAATTTCCATCTCAGGCTCAACCAAATCTACAAGGGCAATGTAGGAGCGAAATGGGGTTTACCGCTATGCCTATGATGCTTGGCGACCACCATAATATTGGGCTCGCAGTCCGTAGAGAGTACGGAGTAGACCGCGGGGGACTAAATCGAAGAATAAAGGAGTCGCCACCCAGTGTGAACTGGGAAAAGATTTAAGGCCGCACTCACCTCTCGCAAGAGAAGACCTCAAACCGTTGGGTTCAGAATGGTACCATACTTATGCCAGTATAATGGACGGGTTCACGCAATGGTATAGCCAAGTCTTATGCAGTTCATGCAAGATAATTCAAATAAACACAAATTTGAACACCCATAACATTAATAGAAATAATAAAAGCATATTACATTAAGAAGTACGAGATGCATTAACGAAAACTATAATAAATAAAGATAGGCGGGAAAATCATCGATAAATAAATAGTAAATAAAAAAAAAGGGTAATCACGCGTATATGAATATTTCCCGAGTGGTACGTGGAGTTGTATCCCAAGTACAGACCGCACTACTGTCCATTCAGATTCGACTATGGAATTTACGCCTAAGTTTCCATCCGATATACCACAAGGGACAATAACATGCATAATCATCAATGCGATGTAAATAAAAAAATAGGCATGAAATAATATAATAATGCGTATGCGCATAATCACTACCATGAACAAATAAACTAAAGGTGAAATAAAGGAAAGATAAATAATAAACTAAATGCGAAGTAATAAAATAACGATGAATAAATAAATAAATAAATAAAGAAAGATAAATAACGGAATGCCGAAGAAAGAAAAATAATGTGACCAGAAATTTGGTCGTCTTTGATGTAGGACTTCGCATACCCGGCTGGAGGTATTTCACATCCAGCCAGACATGCAGCGTCCGGAACTATAAAAGAAATATGGTAAGTGTGCCCTAACCGTTTAAGTTGCTTTCTCGGAAGTGCGTTAGGCCGTCGCCGGAAGGATTGAAGCTGGTTCGCTGTTTGTTGTTTCTAGTTCGTTGTTTCACTCACTGTTTTGTTGTTTTCTGCTTGCTATTTTCTGTTTATGTTTGCTATTTCTATTTGCTATTTCTGTTGTTTCAGTCCACGGTTTTCATAATTTTTTGGGCTGCTGTTTTTCTGATTATTTTTGCGATTTTGGGCAGCTGTTTTTCTGGTTGTTTTGCGATTTTGGGTTGCTATTTTGGTGATATGTGGTTGCTGTTTTGTGGTTTTTTTACTACTATTTTATGGTTTTTTTGATGTTGTTTGTGTGGTTTTTGGCTGCGTAGATTGTATGGGTCAAGGCTAAGGTTCAAAGTAGAAACTGACTGAGTGAATCCGAGGCTAGCTAGTGAGTCTGAATTCAGTGAGGTGCTAATTTTGGAGGTTTTCTTGAAGGGGTTATTTAGGGGGTGATTCCGGTAACGCAGCGGAAGCGGTGAAAATCCGATTTTCAGATTTCAAAACTTTTTCTCGGATTAATTAAATAAACATATTTATTAACATTCCAATAATCAAATTATGAAAATAAATTCAATAAAACATTTTTAGGTGAATTTACCGAAATACCCTTGCTTTGTATTTTTGTCCATTTTAGTCCGAAATTGATCTAATCAATTTTGAATGATTCTAAATCATTTCCAAGATGAACTTATGATGTTCAAAACATCAAAACACCAAAGCAACCAAAATCTCCAAATTCTCTCTCAAAGCCGAGAGCACTCATTAGTGTCCAATTTGTGCATTTTGCACTTTCATGCTTCAAGACACATCCAAATGATATCCAATCAACATGAAACTTTATATGAATCATATACACACATAAATACACAACATATATGAAAACCCCCAAATTTGGAATTAGTTAAAAACCCTAATTTTTCAATTTCCTCAAATTGGACAAATTAGACCAAATATATTAAATCAATTACTTCAATCATCATTCTTCCATCCAATTCAAGTCTCAAGACAATGAAACAACTCAAGATCAAATCTAGGTCATTTAAGAGTGGGTCAAAAACTCTAGATTAGCAACATGGTTTCATAAACCTTAAAAGAATGTTTACAACTACACTAGTTACAAACTTCCATCATCATACATGCTTTACACCTTCACCAAAACTTCCATCAACAAAAACCACAAAGAACAAAGAAGAAATAACCTAAGGATATCATATATTGAAGCCTAGATCCTAAGGAACAATTTCCTTACTAATAGTAAGTTGGAAAAACTTACTAAAATCAAGCTTTCCTTTGATCTTTCTTTCTTTCTGAAGCTTCCTTTAGGTTTCTTCAATGGTTGTGTTTTGATAAAGTGTATTAGGTTAACAATTAAATGAAATGAAAAACAATATATACTTGTAACATTTCCACCTTGGCCGAAATTCAAAGCCAAATACAAGAAATTGTAATTTCAATTTCATTTCAATTATCATTATATCAACTTGCACAAATATCTTATAAACTACTTTATTAGATATTTATTTTGGTCAACAATTGCAACTAATGTCATTTACTTTAAATATCCTAATGTAAGATATTTATATTTTAATTAATTTAATCATTTAACAATTAAATAATTAATTAATTAATCAAATACAAATATATTAAATATATGTATAATATTTACATTAAATATTAAAAACATATATTCATTTAGGAAATAAGTCAAATAACTCATTTTGACTATTAATTAATGTGTATTTAAATTAATCAAGTATTAAATGTAAATACACAATAATTAAGGAAATGACTATCTAGTCTCTTTAGCATGTATCTTGCGTTTAACCATTAAACGACTTTATAAATAATCAATATTATTTATTTATGTTGCTCTAGTGCTCAACGAGTATGTTTCATTATTGAGACTCTCTAGGTTCAGGTATATCCGTCACAAAATCTAATTTCGTGTCCATAATCTATCCACCCGTAGATTATGACGATCACGGATAATCTCGCTGAACCATACAGGTCGAGGTCATCGCAAATGTATAATTCCTCCGTCATAGGTATCCGGATAAATCCCAGAGATATAGATATAAACGTCAAATCTCTATCGGGATTATCCAGTCGACTATTCTATTAGCAATCTCAAAAGAATGTTTAGAACTAGCTTCTAAACTTTACCACGGGCCCATGGATTTATCTGATTGCTAATCATATGGACTACCTATGCTCTGGTACACAGAACTGACGGATCCTATCTTGATACACATAGGACACCCTGAGGATCTATCTACACCCAACGAACAGGCGGAGGTCTGATCTAAATAGATCGGTGACGTGACTGCCGTCTAAGTGTAGAAGATGTCTCATGTGCCCACAATGGCATCTCAAGTCTAAGAATCACAAGTGCTACTCAACCCAAGAAGATTCTTATTGACGCTGGTGTACCATCCATTAAGAATCTTTGGTGAGTCGTTCAGTGTTTATCCGCTATAAACACCTACACGTCTATACTAGTCTCCAAGACTAATGGTTCATTGAGAAACCATTGGAATCATATATTCCAGTATACGACATGTACCGGTCTCAACGGGTTTACTATACTGACCAAGTAGTGTAAACCTTGACCAGGAACTGTCTGAGAATGACAACGTCATGATACATCTCAATGTCCGTTGCGACGCTTTTGCAACTGTATCATGACTAATCATTCTAGGGTCATTACGTCTTTACCATATAAAAGAATAGATTATATTATAGAAACTGCATATATTATTCATAATAATAATGTTTTACAGAAGTATTTAACAGAAATACAACCGGGAATTGGCGCTCTGAGCACCAACCCCAACAAAATCTCCCACTTGCTCTAGTGCCAATATCGATTGTATCTAATACCATCGATTCCACGTGTTTATCAAACAACTTCGGAGGTATGGCCTTCGTCAGCGGGTCTGCTACATTATCTTCACTCGGTACCTTGCACACAATAATATCCCCTCGCGACACGATCTCTCGAATGATGTGGTACTTGCGTTCCACATGCTTCGACTTCTGATGCGCCATCAGTCCCTTTGCTTGCGCAATGGCTCCAGTATTATCACAGTATAACGGAATCGCATTCTCGATACTTGGGACAACTCCCAATTCTGTGATAAAATTATTTATCCACACAGCCTCTTTTGCAGCTTCAGAAGCTGCAATATATTCCGCCTCAGTGGTGAATCAGCTGTCGATCCCTGTTTGGAACTCTTCCAACAAACTGCACCTCCGTTAAGGGTAAGACAAATCCAGATGTAGACTTTCTATCATCGGGATCCGATTGGAAATCGGAGTCTGTATACCCATTAACCTGCAGTTCGTTTCCTCCATATATAATCAACTTATCCTTAGTACCTTTAAGATACTTTAGGATATGTTTAATGGCCATCCAATGGTCATTACCTGGATTGGACTGATATCGACTAGTTACGCTAACAGCGAAACTGATATCAGGCCTCATACACAACATGGCATACATTATGCTACCCAAACACGAAGCATAAGGTTGGTTAGACATTCTAACCTTCTCATCTTCTGTTTGTGGACACATCTTCTTAGAAAGATGAATCCCATGTCTAAACGGTATGTTTGCTGTCTTACAGTTACCAAAGCTATACCGTTCCAAGATCTTCTACGTACGTTGATTGGGATAACCCAATCAGCCTCATTTGTCTATCTCTATAGAGTTTTATCCCTAAAACATAGGAAGCTTCTCCCAGGTCCTTCATGGAGAAATTCTTATAGAGGTACGCTTTCACGCTTTGCAACATACCTAAATCATTCCCAATGATTAGGATGTCATCAACATATAGGACTAAAAATACGACCATGCTCCCACTGGCCTTCTGATACACACAGGATTCTTCCGAATTCTTGAGAAAACCAGACGATCTAATAATCTCATCGAATCGAAGATTCCAACTTCATGAAGCTTGTTTAAGTCCATAAATGGACTTCTTAAGCTTACATACCATACCCGAGGTTTCGCTGGATGTGAAACCATCCGGCTGTTCCATATAGATTTCTTCATCAAGAAATCCATTTAGAAAAGCCGTTTTGACATCCATTTGCCAAATCTCGTAGTCATGATACGCAGCTATAGAAAGCAAAATCTGGATAGACTTAAGCATTGCTACTGGCGAAAAAGTTTCATCGTAGTCGACGCCAGGTCGCTGCGTGTAACCTTTTGCTACCAGTCGGGCCTTGTAAGTTTCAACCTTACCGTCAGGCCCGCGCTTCCTCTTGTAAACCCATTTACAACCGATAGGAACAATTCCTTCGGGAAGCGGAATCAAGTCCCAAACTTGATTTTCATGCATTGAGTCTATCTCGGATTTCATGGCACTTTGCCATTTCACGGAGTCGATGTCCAACATCGATTCTCTATAGGTGAAAGGATTTGTCTCTTCAACTAAGAGAACATCCAGACTCTTTTCTTGTATCAAATACAAGCGTTCAGGAGGTCTAGATACCCTTTCTGACCTACGGAGTGTGTGTGTTGAAGGTCCTTCATCTACTTGAACTTCAGGTTCCTCCGTTGGTTCGTTGTTTTCAGGTTGGACTTCATCAAGCTCAACCTGTCTATGATCACCTCCTTCTGACAAAAATTCTACTTCTAGAAATTTTGCAAAGCGAGCTACGAACACATTTCGATGCTCGGTATCATAGAACAGATATCCCCTCGTGTTCGAGGGATATCCAACAAACCTAAACTTTTGCCCTCGAGGCGAAAGCTTACTTTGCTGAGTTACCCTGACATAGGCAGGACAACCCCAAACCTTAATATAATTAAGATTCGGTCTCCTACCGAACCATATCTGATACGGTGTCGTAGGAACAGCCTTTGAAGGAATCTTATTCAAAAGATGTGCGGCTGTTAAGAGACAGTAGCCCCATAAGTAATAGGGCAAATCTGTGTGAAACTCAACATCGATCGGACCATATCCAATAAAGTCCGATTTCTCCTTTCAGATACACCATTGTGCTGTGGTGTACCTGGAGGAGTATATTGAGTGAGAATCCTATTCTCCTTCATATAATCCATGAACTCACACTCATATATTCGCCGCCTCGATCTGATCGAAGGCATTTAATATATTTACCATTTTGTTTTTCTACTTCATTTCGGAACTCTTTGAACTTTTCAAAGGTTTCTGATTTATGTCGCATCAAATACACATAACCATACCGTGATAAATCATCGGTAAAGGTAACGAAGTACGAATAACCACTGTGAGCAGTTTGACTTAGTGGACCACATACATCAGAATGTACGAGTTCCAGTAAGTTTGTGGCGCGGTCCAACACCAGAAAATGGGGCTTTGGTCATCTTACCCTGAATACAGGATTCACAAGTTGGATAGGACTCAATGGTAAGATCTGATATCAAACCATTCCTAACAAATTGGGTAAGGCGTTTAACGCCAATGTGACCAAGTCTCATATGCCAAAGTTCAGTATTATTAATTACAGGTAAACTACGTTTATTAACTCCAGTATTTAATATATCTTTTGAAGTTTGCAATGTATAATGACCATGCTGGTTTGGACAACTAAGGATCTGAATATTATTTTTATCATATAAATACAAAGAACTATTCTTATATTAATAGAATAGCCTTCTGTATCTAATACAAAAAGTGATATAATATTAGCGACACATCCTGGTACAAAATGACAGTCATATAACAAAAGTGTCCCATTCGGCAATGAGATCTCGCATACTCCCACTGCAACTGCATCTCTCCAGGCTTCAGTTTCCTACTTTCCTTCAGCACCTGCAACGAATTGCAAATGTGAATGGGACAAGCAGAATCTAAAATCCAGCTGGATGTAACAGCTTCACAAGCCAAAGATAAATCAATAACTGGAAAAATAAAAGTACCTGATGTAGAAGCTCTGTCTCTCCTCACTTGGGCAATGTAATCAGGACAGTTCCTTTTCCAGTGTCCAACCTTGCCGCAGTGGTGGCATTTGTCTTCAGAAGCCCTTTTGGGCTTTGCAATCTTCGCCTGTTGTTGAGGACCAAAAGCCTTCTTCTTCTTCTTGCCTTTCTTGTTCTTTCCCTTGGACCATCCTTGGGAAGAAGCCGAAAGAGAAGTAGTTCTAGGAGGGCGAGTCGGTACTCCCTTCTTAAGGTCCTCTTTTGCCGTGAGCAATATCCTATGTAGCTCCTGGTAGGTACAGACAGTCCCGTGCATGTTGAAGTACATCACGAACTGGCGAAATGAAGCTGGCAGTGAACCAAAAGAATGACACTCCTCCCGAGAATGTCATTCAAGATGAGATTATGTTGCCTCAATTGATCGATCAAATCGATCATCTGAAGAACATGTGGGCTGACACTCTGCCCCTCATCCAGACGCGCATGGAACAGTTCCATGGCGACTTTGTAAACAATAACTTGTTCTGGTTCTCAAACGATTGTCTCAATCGCGTCATCATACTATAGGAATCTAACATACCATAGTACTGTTGCTTGAGTTTCGGAGACAGTGAACTAAGGATGTATGATTTAACCCTTAAATCATCATCCTTCCAAGTTTCAAAAACTTGGGTTCCTCCTCCGAAGCATCCTCGCCCACTACAAGGGGCAACGGACCCTCAAGAACATAACCCAGCTTCTCGGAATCGAGGACAATCCTCAAGTCCAATTCCAGTCTGCAAAGTTTTCAGCGCCTTTCAGTTTGTTCGCATCAAGCATATGCGCAAACTGATTTGTGGATTGTGCCGCCATCGCCAATCTATCATATAGATCACGAAAAACGGTTAGCAGAAATAAAGCAGTTTCATATAATATCAAAAGCATAAACTAGATCATGGATTTTTAATCTAATATGCCACTCCCACTAAATCATGCAATACTGTAATCCCAAAACAGAATACAAATATTTAATAGTTAAATTAAATATAAATAGTGAAAAGTCGATCCCATGAATATATTTCGGCTCACAGCAGAGGCACGGTCTCGCCTACGTATATTCATCAGGTAGACAACTCATTTGTCAATCATTCACTAATGACTCCTAAGTAACCGGTCCTGGCCGTTTCTCGTTGTCGCTGCGAAGGCAGGCCCACAAGGAGACGTACCAAGGTTAAACTCGTCAATGATAAACTCATGTTACTTACGTAATTCTGACAGCTAGGGCACGTTCAGAATTCCGCTTTTACTTGAATTTATTACTAGTATCTAATATACATCCGGTATAAATAAATCTTTATCGGCTACACCCTCACAGCAGAGGCACGGTCTCGGATGTAGTCACAAAGAGATATTCATAAACCGTATTGACAAGACGGACCATATAACATGCATCAATTACATAATTACATTAAACCTTATTATTAGGGAATTTCCGCTAAGTGTCATACACCCTAAATCTAACCAGTTTAGATCCTAATAAGCATGCACAAAGTCAAGAAAACATGATTAAACATTGATTCAATGAAGGCTAATCATTTTAAGTGGCCTAGAATCAGACTCGCTCTGATACCATTTTGAAGGGGTTATTTAGGGGGTGATTCCGGTAACGCAGCGGAAGCGGTGAAAATCCGATTTTCAGATTTCAAAACTTTTTCTCGGATTAATTAAATAAACATATTTATTTAACATTCCAATAATCAAATTATGAAAATAAATTCAATAAAACATTTTTAGGTGAATTTACCGAAATACCCTTGCTTTGTATTTTTGTCCATTTTAGTCCGAAATTGATCTAATCAATTTTGAATGATTCTAAATCATTTCCAAGATGAACTTATGATGTTCAAAACATCAAACACCCAAAGCAACCAAAATCCCCAAATTCTCTCTCAAGCCGAGAGCACTCATTAGTGTCCAATTTGTGCATTTTGCACTTTCATGCTTCAAGACACATCCAAATGATATCCAATCAACATGAAACTTTATATGAATCATATACACACATAAATACACAACATATATGAAAACCCCCAAATTTGGAATTAGTTAAAAACCCTAATTTTTCAATTTCCTCAAATTGGACAAATTAGACCAAATATATTAAATCAATTACTTCAATCATCATTCTTCCATCCAATTCAAGTCTCAAGAATGAAACAACTCAAGATCAAATCTAGGTCATTTAAGAGTGGGTCAAAAACTCTAGATTAGCAACATGGTTTCATAAACCTAAAAGAATGTTTACAACTACACTAGTTACAAACTTCCATCATCATACATGCTTTACACTTCACCAAAACTTCCATCAACAAAAACCACAAAGAACAAAGAAGGAAATAACCTAAGGATATCATATATTGAAGCCTAGATCCTAAGGAACAATTTCCTTACTAATAGTAAGTTGGAAAAAACTTACTAAAATCAAGCTTTCCTTTGATCTTTCTTTCTTTCTCAAGCTTCCTTTAGGTTTCTTCAATGGTGTTTTTTGTTGATAAAGTGTATTAGGTTAACAATTAAATGAAATGAAAAACAATATATACTTGTAACATTCCACCTTGGCCGAAATTCAAAGCCAAATACAAGAAATTGTAATTTCAATTTCATTTCAATTATCATTATATCAACTTGCACAAATATCTTAAAACTACTTTATTAGATATTTATTTTGGTCAACAATTGCAACTAATGTCATTTACTTTAAATATCATAATGTACGATATTTATATTTTAATTAATAATCATTTAACAATTAATTAATTAATTAATTAATCAAATACAAATATATTAAATATATGTATAATATTTACATTAAATATTAAAAACATATATTCATTTAGGAAATAAGTCAATAACTCATTTTGACTATTAATTAATGTGTATTTAAATTAATCAAGTATTAAATGTAAATACACAATAATTAAGGAAATGACTATCTAGTCTCTTAGCATGTATCTTGCGTTTAACCATTAAACGAACTTTATAAATAATCAATATTATTTATTTATGTTGCTCTAGTGCTCAACGAGTATGTTTCATTATTGAGACTCTCTAGGTTCAGGTATATCCGTCACAAAATCTAATTTTGTGTCCATAATCTATCCACCCGTAGATTATGACGATCACATATAATCTCGCTGAACCATATAGGTCGAGGTCATCGCAAATGTATAATTCCTCCGTCATAGGTATCCGGATAAATCCCAGAGATATAGATATAAACGTCAAATCTCTATCGGGACTATCCAGTCGACTATTATATTAGCAATCTCAAAAGAATGTTTAGAACTAGCTTCTAAACTTTACCACGGGCCCATGGATTTATCTGATTGCTAATCATATGGACTACCTATACTCTGGTACACAGAACAGACGGATCCTATCTTGATACATATAGGACACCCTGAGGATCTATCTACACCCAACGAACAGGCGGAGGTCTGATCTAAATAGATCGGTGACGTGACTGCCGTCTAAGTGTAGAAGATGTCTTATGTGCCCACAATGGCATCTCAAGTCTAAGAATCACAAGTGCTACTCAACCCAAGAAGATTCTTATTGACGCTGGTGTACCATCCATTAAGAATCTTTGGTGAGTCGTTCAGTGTTTATCCGCTATAAACACATACACGTCTATACTAGTCTCCAAGACTAATGGTTCATTGAGAAACCATTGGAATCATATATTCCAGTATACGACATGTACCGGTCTCAACTGGTTTACTATACTGACTAAGTAGTGTAAACCTTGACCAGGAACTGTCTGAGAATGACAACGTCATGATACATCTCAATGTCTGTTGCGACGCTTTTGCAACTGTATCATGACTAATCATTCTAGGATCATTACGTCTTTACCATATAAAAGAATAGATTATATTATAGAAACTACATATATTATTCATAATAATAATATTTTACAGAAGTATTTAACAGAAATACAACCGGGAATTGGCGCTCTGAGCACCAACCCCAACATTTCTTTCCTTCCGGCATTCGTTCCCGCAACTTCCGTAACTTTTCAGGTAGTGCCTCTATATGAGGCTCGTCATCGGGCTTATACAAAAATACAGTGTCTACAGTCGCCCCCACTTTGATGGGGCTTGTGCAGTGTGTGACATTGACAACCCTATTAAAGTCGTGCATGCATTTTTACTTACCTGGCTCGTCAGCCGTAGCCGGACTTACCTATTATTTTGCTGCTTCTGCGAGATGGTTCGATCTTTGGGATTCATTCCTGAACTGACAGCGAGCCACTTCGACCTCTGGGATTCATTCCTGCGAGATACTTCGATCTCTAGGATTTATTCCCGAACTAAGTTGATTTGATGGCGAGGTGCTTCGACCCCTGGGATTTATCCCTGCGAGATACTTCGATCTCTTGGATTTATTCTCGAACTGAGTTGATTTGATGGCGAGGTGCTTCGACCATTGAGGTTCATCCCTGCGAGATGTTTCGATCTCTAGGATTTATTCTCGAACTGAGTTGATTTGATGGCGAGGTGTTTTGACCCCTGGGATTCATCCCTGCGAGATGCTTCGATCTCTAGGATTTATTCCGGAACTAAGTTGATTTGATGGTGAGGTGCTTCGACCCATGGGGTTTATCCCTGCGAGATGCTTCGATCTCTAGGATTTATTCCCGAACTGAGTTGATTTGATGGCGGGGTGCTTCGACCCATGGGATTCATCGGGTGTGAGATGCTTCGATCTCTGAGGCGCTTCGACCTCTGGGCTTCATTCCTGAACTGAGTGGGTGATAGCGTTTTGGTCTTCCAGTGTGACTCTTCGATCCACTGGAGAGTTTTTCCTATAATGATGAGGTGCTTCGACCTCTAGGATTCATTCCCAATTTGTTGATGACTTGGGCCTCGACCCTAGGATTCATTCCTGAACTGTCGATAATGTGGGCCTCGACCCTGGGATTATTTCCCAAAATTGATGATAATATGGGCCTCGCCCTCAAGGATTCATTCATGGACTGTCGATAATATGAGTCTCGACCCTGGGATTCATTCCTAAAACTGTTTATGATATGAGCCTCGACCCTAGGATTTATTCTGAGGTTCGTCCATTCCTCTCAATTCTTGGAGTTGTCTGTCATCGCCGTTTTTTTCCTCAAAACTTGCGAATACAAAACAAAAATTGTGTGTATGCGACATGTATGCATTCCCTATTCCGATGGGTTTTCTTTGTTCTATTGGCTTGATGTCATCCTTGGTTAGGCATTCCTTGCACTATAGGGTTTTCATTCACTCATTTAGGAATCATTTTGGCCTTTGGTGCCCTTTGCCTATGAAAAGCTTTGTACGCCCCCTTGGCCTGCTTACAGTTTCCTCCTGTCATTTCTCCTCCGGTGATTGTTCAATTCTCTTTGGGTCCCATGGCGAATGATCCCGTTGTGTCCCCTGTTCGCGGGGTGGTAGAAAGGTCATCCCCAGACCTGGCTCAACTTTATGCTCTTCGCCACCCGCACCGGGTCATAGTGGATTACGCCTTTTTGAAAACGACCTCATGTTTTTGGGATACTGAAAATCATGTCTTCCGATTTCCAGGTTTCGAAATATGCCCTCTCCTAGAGGAGTTTGCAGCCATTCTCGGCTTGCATTTTTCTCTTATTACCCTTCTTGGATACTGAAAATCATGTCTTCTGATTCCCGATGCTTTCATTTGTTGTCATGAAGATGCGGAAAATATATTATCTTGTGCTTCGTCCATTGAGTTGCAGGTTCATTCTACCTTTTGCCTAAGCTGGCCTTTCGGATTTTCAACTTAGCGGATTACTCTATCTGGCCTGAGTCGCCTTTTCAAGTTTTCAACTCAGCGAGCTAAATTTTTTTTTCTCTTTTTTTTTTCTAGATCTGTCCTCATTCTCGAGGCTCTTTGTTCGTCCACATTCCCAAGGTTTTTCTCCATTCTCGGAGTTCTTCTCCATTCCCGGAGTTCGTCTCCATTCTTGGAGTTCTTCTCATAGATCTCCTGACCTTGGTTCAACATCTAAGAAACAAAAGAAGTGATTTGTAATCACTTGACTCTAATCTTTCCCGGTTAGCTGGAATTTAAGCAATCTAGGAACATCTTGAACATTAGTTTCAATAAAGGCGTTTGCATTACTTCTTAGTACATATGTAGGAAATAAACTGCATTGCAAGGGTACCTCTGTCGCTAACTGTTCCTCACGGATTTTACAATTAGCCATTTAACTTGCTCACTCATACTCTTTATTTTTGCTTGGGCTGTCCCTTGCAGATTTTCAACCAAACGAGCCTTTTTTTTATGAAAAGTATTTTTTCAGCCTGTCAACGTTGATGGGCTCGGTGAACTCGTTACCTTCCAAATCTGACAGTCTCACTGCCTTATTCCCCATCACCTTTTTGACTAGGTAAGGCCCTTCCCAATTGGGCCTGAACTTTCCCCTTGGGTCCATTATCAGTGGCTTCGACTGCTTGAGCACTAGATCACCTTCCCTGATTTTGGTGGGATGCACCTTCTTGTTGAACGCCCTGGCCAACCTTTTCTGGTATAGCTGCATGTGGTACAAGGCCCTTATCATTTTCTCGTCCAGTAATGCTAGTTGTTCGAACCTCTGCGAGGCCCATTCCTGCTCAGGTGATCCTGCCTCTACTAGTACTCGCATTGACTGTATCGATATTCCCACTAGTAATACTGTCTGTACCATCATCACCCCCAACCCTTCGGGTTCTATGGCCAAATACAACACCAAGGGCTTCCCCGGGCGGGTTATCCATGTATTCTTTGATTTTGTCAAAAGCTTATTGACATTGCCTATTCCACTCCACAGGCTGGTCCTTCCTCAATAGCTTGAAGATGGGCTCACATATTGATGAATCGACTGATATACTGGATTTTCTCGAGAAAATCTCTAATTTCATTTCTTTTTTTTTCGCCTCTTGATAGCGGGCTTCGTGTATAAACATCTTCTTATTGAGGTAGTAGATTGTATGTTCCACCCCTGTCTCATCTGCATGTACCCTCATCGCCACCAGCGCTCCGGGTTCTATGGCCAAATACAAAACTAAGGGCTTGCCCGGGCGGTTTTCCAAGTATTCTTTGATTTTGTCAAAAGCTTCTTGACATTGCCTATTCCACTCTACAGGTTGGTCCTCCCTCAACAACTTGAAGATGGGCTCACATGAATCGACTGATATACTGGATTTTTCCGAGAAAAGCTCTAACTTCCTTTTCTGTCTTTGGTGCGAGCATCTCGGTGATTGCCTTGATCTTTTCATGGTCCACTTCTATCCCTAACCTTTTAGGCCCATTTTAGCCTCATTCTCATGTTCGGATAAGTTGGTGTCATGTGCTGGGTAATACCATTGTCTACTCCTGGCATGTCTTCATAGGACCAGGCGAATACTTTTGCATATTTTATTAATATTCTCTCCAATTCTTTCCGCTTATCAGAGGTAACCTCACTTGCAATTGAAATTTCCTTGGGGTTTTTTACATGTACCAAGATTAAATGCATTTTTCTTTGTTGAGTTAATGTCAAATATGCTCATGTCATGCATGTTATGATGCAGACTAACAGGAAAAGACTCGAACAAGTAAGCAAAATCAATGTCTTTATGATTAATGAATGCATGATTACAATTAAATAAGTCAGGAAAATAAACATCTTCCTAATTTGCAGTCTTGTCTTCTTCCGTCTTCTTGCTTTCTTCGAGCGTCAGATTCTCCAACTGCAGTAATTCTTCTTCCCATTTATCTTTCTCTTTATCCCTGCTTGAGAAGTTTTCTCAGAAATCTCTTCCCTGCTCTGTTTCATCTTCACTGCTGCTATCCCATATCCCCATGCAGGAAGCTTGGTGGTTGAGAGCTTGGAGGACAAAGCTTTCGGGCAGGCCGGAGTTGATCATATAGGTGGGTGGTGGAACGGAGTGGTAGTTGGGTAGAGGGTTTCTGTGTGTGTTGGGTTGTTCTTTTTCTGGGTCGGGTATCTTATGGGTGTCAATGAGGTTTTGGATCTCATGCCTGAGGCGGGTGCAGTTGTCAGTTTCATGGCCTTTTTTCTGATGGAAGTGACAGTATAGGTTTAGGTCGAGGTAGTGTGGCACAGGGTTTGGAAGTGGTTTGGGTGCCAAGAGTTTTAACAGTCCTTTCCTCTTCAGCTTTTCAAACACCTTTGACAAAGGTCTATCAAAATTAGAGAATCGCCTATTTCCGATGGCGGTGACCTCAGCAGGAGCGGGCTTGGTCTCTGAAGGCCCTCCAATGGTCTTTCTATTCTGGCCATAAAATTTTCTATTCTCGGCTTCCTCTTCCTCGATATCCATGACAGTTTCTCTTAACTGTCGAAAGTCATTAATCATGGCGGTCATCCTTCTCAGCTTGTTATAAATTGAGGGTTTGGTGCCTTTAATGATCATCTTAATCTGGTCCTTCTCTGAGGGCCGAATCTGCATCTTTAAGAGTTGGCCTCTCCAGCGATCCACATAATCCTTGAAAGTCTGTTTTGGCGTCTGTTTGGTGTTTTCTAGGTCACGGAGCGACAAGTCTATCTCCAGGTCCGTGAGATATTGGTTCAAAAGGACCTCTGCTAATGCCCTCCAGTCATCCCTTACCTTTTTCCCCAAGCCATGATACCATACTACAGACGCCTCTTCCTGTGACATCCCAAACATCTTCTGCACCTGATGCTTCGATAAACCCACTGAACTCATCACTGAAACATATTGTCGGAGATGGACTCTAGGATCTCTGTTTCCGTTGAACTTGGCCAAGTCAGACATCTTAAACTGGGGAGGCAGCTGTTCTTCGAAAGTCATCGCATCATATTCTAACAGATCTTTATGTTTTCCCTTCATCTTGCGGGTAACTGACTCTACTTGTTCTCTGAGTTTATGTAATTCTGTTTGGGACCCGGCTATCCTTCCCACGGTATATTCAGCCATGTCATCATAAAAAATAAGGATTTCTTCGCTCACCCTATTCGGAGGCTCCTCACGTCTTCCATCCCCGTTACTTTCTGTTCCCACTGTGCGGGGTACTGTCAGATTTGGCATAGCGTTGGTCAAAGCTTGTAGTTGTTCGGTAACTTTGGTGATGTTGGACTCTAATTAATCCAAGAAGGAATCTTCACTGCCAAACACATTCATGGTTGTTAATCTTTTCTTGACAAGTCTTTATTCTTCTCTAACCCAACGGATATCTATGATGGCTGTTAAAACGAGGGGTTAGCATGATGCGTGTATGCATGAGATGCATAAGATGCACGTGGTTATCAAAACAACATATATCCTTCCGACTTTATTCCTCCCACACTCGTGGTAAGTCCATTTATGTCCTAGGTATGGATTATTTCATGCACCAATGTGGGGTACATAAAATCGTTATCTCCTACGTTACAGGGGTGAACCTTGGCTACTTTAGTCCCTTTCCATCGGTAAAAGACAAAGGCCGCCCATTTACAAAATTGACTAAGCCTATTATGGGGATCGTGCCATTGTCTAGAAATGACGAATTGGACTTTCAGTAGTCACAGTTGTGGGGATGGACTTGGAGATATCCAAAAGTATTCAAATATGCCATAACGAGGCGTATCCATCCTAGATGAAAGCCAGTGCGGATATCAGACTCATGCATCTGGCTTTTTCGAATCATGTTTGGACTTTCTAAGCCCATCAATGTTTTCATACAAGTTGGCCCGTTATCATTTTAAAGCGTTCAATCAGATTATCACGAGGTGTAAACTTGTCCCAGTTGAAAAAGCCCAACAAGTTTACACTTTTGCAATAAGGTGGCTAAATAACTTCAAATGATAGGGGGCCCAAACACAAGAGGGTCCATCATCATTTTGAAAAATTCTGGCCCAATCATCATAAGATGCAAAATAGTCCCAATTTAAGTGGCCCAACAGGTTCGTATCATATGACGAGAGGCCCAAATGGATCCAAACAATAGTAGGCCTAATCACAAGCATATGGGTAGCTTCTGTAGGACATATAAATATGGTTCATATGTGGGCTCACAAGGGTACAGATAAGGCTCTCATCGGTGAAGGGTTGCCCACAACTAGGTCTCCCCAATCAAGGGTTCGAGCGACCAAGTGAGCGCGCCTTTATTATACCCTAGGGTACGTGCCTACGAGTGATGGTTATCATCACATAATGATCCGCTGCCTTGAGTGAAAGCGACTTCACGATACATGACGCCATCGGGGTAAAAAAGGTATGAAAAATATATGAGACTTGGTTAACCAAAGCCCAAGCCAAAGACACTACAAGGCATTGTTTCGGGGCCGATTCTCTATCCCCAGTGGAGTCGCCAAATATAGAAGCGAAGCGGGGTTTACCGTTATGCCTATGATGGTCGGCGACCATGACACTGTTGGGCTCACAACCCGTAGAGAGTACGGAGTAGCCCGTGGGGGACTAAACCGGAGAATAAAGGAGTCGCCACCCAGTGTGATCTGGGAAAAGATTTAAGGCCGCACTCACCCCTCGCAAGGGAAGACCTAAAACTGTTGGGTTCAGAATGGTCCCTTACTTATGCTAGTATAATGGATGGGTTCACACAATGGTATAGCCAAGTCTTATGCAGTTCATGTAAGATAATTCAAATAAACACAAATTTGCACACCCATAAACATTAATAGAAATAATAAAAGCATATTACATTAAGAAGTACGAGATGCAGTAACGGAAACTATAATAAATAAAGATAGGCGGGAAAAGCATCGATAAATAAATAGTAAACAAAAAATGGGGGTAATCACGCGTATATGTATATTTCCCGAGTGGTAAATGAAGTTGTATCCCAAGTACAAACCGCACTACCGTCCATTCGGATTCGGCTACGGAATTTACGACTGGGTTTCCATCCGATATACCGCAAGGGATAATAACATGCATAATCATCAATGCGATGTAAATAAAAAAATAGGCATGAAATAATATAATAATGCATATACAGATAATCACTAACATGAAAAAATAAACTAAAGGCGAAATAAAGAAAAGATAAATAATAAACTAAATACGAAGTAATAAAATAACGATGAATAAATAAATAAATAAATAAAGATAAATAACGGAATTTCAAAGAAAGAAAAATAATATGACCAGAAATTTGGCCATCTTTGATGTAAGACTTTGCATACCCGGCTGGACGTATTTCACGTCCAGCCAGACATGCATCGTCAGGAACTATAAAAGAAATATGGTAAGGGTGCCCTCAGGTCTTACCTTTTATGTTACTTTCTCGGAAGTGCGTTAGGCCGTCGCTGGAAGGATTGAAGCTAGTTCGCTGTTTGTTGTTTCTGGTTCGTTGTTTCACTCGCTGTTTTGCTATTTTCTGCTTGCTGTTTGCTATTTGCTATTTGCTATTTCTGTTTGTTGTTTCTGTTATTTCAGTCCATGATTTTCACTATTTTTTGGGCTGCTATTTTTTGGTTATTTTTACAGTTTTGGACTGCTGTTTTCTGGTTATTTTTGCGGTTTTGGGTTTTTGTTTTGGTGATTTGTGGCTGCTATTTTTGTGGTTTTGAGGCTGCTGTTTTTATGGTTTTTTGGCTTCTGTTTGTGTGGTTTTTGGCTGTGTGGGTTGTATGGGTCAAGGCTAAGGTTAGAAGTATAAACTGACTAAGCGAATCAGAGGCTGGCTAGTGAGTCCGAATTCAGTGAGGTGCTAATTTTGGAGGTTTTCTTTCCTTCCGACATTCGTTTCCCACAGCTTTCGTAACTTTTCAGGTAGTGCCTCCATTCGTGACTCATCATCGGGCTTATGCAAAAATGCAGTGTCTACAGGCAACACATGGAACATGCTGATCATGAGGCAGCCAATGTAAAAGGTGTCAATGCTATATTCACTAGGAGTGGTAAGGAGGTAGGCGTGCAGAACACTTACAACACTATAAAGGACCCTAAAGATAATAGTGCTAACATATCTCAGGAAGAACAAGTGCCACATTTCCCAGTTAGAGTACCATTTCCTCAAGCACTTAACATTTTTCATGTCAAGAAACAACCACATGGTGATGATGAATGTCATTACTTATACATGTTAGAAACAGTCCTGTCGGAAACAGCTTCTTTACACCATGAATCAAATCCTCCCGAAGTGAAAGTGACCCGAAATAATCGAAAAATGAGGAAAAGGAAAATTAAGGCTCAATTAAAGATGATACCTGGGAGATTAAAAAGGAGATTGAGCCAACTTTTCCTTATGTGCAGTACCAAATTTCAGCCACCAGACCCTGGGGATCAATGGATAAACTACCACTGCTAGACAAAAATTCTCTCTCATGCTTTCATCAGTTCGCTAGATGGAAGCCACCAGACAATCTGAGTAGTTACGTCTGGCTGAAGACGTTAAACTTAGTGCTAGCGTGGAGGCAACCCGTGCATCTACATTTATTTTTTTTTTAATTTTGCTATTTTATTTTATTTTATTTTATTTTATTTATTGTGGTTTTATTTATTGTGTGCTAATTACATGTTTATTTTTTTTTACTTTGTTTGCATGAGTATTTATGCAGGTGTTAGCACAACTTACACAACCACACAACTAAAGTCTCACCAGTAGGAATCTGATCAACTCTGCGCCTGGTAGTGTTGTTCCTTAATCCTTTTTCTTTATATTTATCTTGCATTGAGGACAATACAAATTTTAAGTGTGGGGTGTATGCGTGCGCATGATAATACCAGTTGTTTTGTTATAAAAAAATGTTTTGTTTGTTTGTTTTTAGTCCTTAATAGTAAAGCCTAAGTCAAATGATGATATTGTTTACTTTAGGGTGAAATCTTAGAAATGATAAGAACCTGATGTATTTTTATCTGATGCATTAAGTAATTGATATAGGTTAGACTCGTAAGCACTTAATTATAGGTTTTTAGCAGTGACAACCTAAGTAGTTGGCAAAGTGACTAGTTGAAGAAATTGCATGTCGATGAATGACCGTTTGCTTATATATATTTCCTGATTTGCTAGTGTTATGATGTATGGTATGACTGGCGTAAATACACACATATAACGCAAGGGCCCGTATCGTTCAAGTATTATAAAAATATCAATCCCACGAGGACTTAATTCCTACTGTTGTTATTAATTATTGATACTATTTATTTACATGTATATAATTATATGGAGAAAAGAATGATTGCTTTTGTCAGTTGAATGTGGATTTGATAAATAAAATACTTAAAGACACAAAAGAAAATACTAAGGAAAATAACAAAAGACTCAAAGATCTAGGGTTTTTACTCAACACAATATTATTATAAAGATGAATTGATTCTCTTACATATGTGTAATAAATCAGTTTGCTAACCTGGAACACGAGGATATGCAAAAGCCTCGGTCGATGGTCAGATGCAAATACCCAGTATAACCCAATTGAACCATATGTCTATGTCAACCAAATTCCCTGGATTAATTAAGATTAAGTTCCAATTATGGCTACCCCCGCCCGACAGGTATATGTCTATCCTGTAAGGAAATCTATTAAAGGGTTATCTATCCTCAAGGAAGATCGTGGGCTATTGAATCTAAGGCTGAAACCTAAAATCCATATGTCTAGTTCATTTTAAGTTTACCAGATCAATCTTATTGGTGATCAGACAACAAGAAGCATTAAGCTTAAGACTCAATAAACAAACTAAAGAATTACCCATAAAAAGAAAATCAATTATTGAGTGTGAATATTGTGTTTCATCACTTCCCTATAATAAAATAAAATGATGGGGTTAGAGGATCCACATTTAATATTTTTTATCTAGGAATCTCACTTATTATAAAATATAAATTATTTTCTAGTTCTGCTTTCTCAGGAATTAATAATGTTAAACATTTAAAACCAGCCATTTAGGCGGTAATCCATTTAGTCCAATTACACTAGCCATATAGGCGGTAATTATCTGTCATATAAAAACCAGCCATATAGGCGATAAAGTAATTTATATTTAGACCGACCATATAGGCGGTAATAAAGTCTGCCATTAATTAATCCGGTTAAATTATAATTTAAATATTATAATTAAGTGAGATTTACCTAGATAATTATATTAAAGGTTTCACCTTTTACCCAGCGGAAATTTAACTACAAAATATAAAGTAAACAAATAAAATGTTGTAATAAAAACTAAAAATAAAAATACATAATTTTAATATTACAATAATTTACAAAACTAGATGCTTCCTATGAAATCAGGGAAAAAATCCCAAGGAAAGCACACCAAATGATGAGCAAATGAGCTCAATTTATAGGCAATTTATGGATCTGGCGACGCGACGCTACAAGCCTTGGCGTCGCTACGCCGAGATGCGGTTTCTGTGTACGCGCTTTGACCATGCGGATTTCGCCGGCTCAATCAAATGATGACACATGGCACGCGGTGAGAGTGGTGCAATGGGAGGCTGACACGTGGCACGCGGTGATTGGCGGATATTTCGGTCCAATGAGAAGCTGACACGTGGCACGCGGTAAGGATCGGTCCAATGAGAGCTTGACACATGGCGGAAGATGATTCACCGATGATTCGGTCCATTCAGAAGGTGACACGTGTCACGCGGAGCGTCGGCACCATAGAATCGCGACACGTGTTCATGCGCATTTTAGCATGATCGGTTCTGATGATGATACGTGTCAGGCGCACGTTAGCATGATCGGCGCACGTTAGCATCCGACGTATTTTATCAAATTTCTTCTGACTGATCCATGTGTCCGGTGCAAGTTAGCATGCGGCGCACTTTAGACGTCGCGACGCCGATGGATTGCGCATCGCGATGCGGCCAAATTACCAAAATACTATTTTTCGTCATTTTTCACTATTTTGGCTCCAAATTGCTTCCGATGCTTTCCAAACTTTATTTATTTGTAAAATAACAATAGAACACATCAAAACGTTCATAAAACCCGAGAAACTATACAAAATATTAGGTTAAATGAGTGGGAAATAGTGATATAAATACCACTCATCATTGTATGTTTAAAAATAAAAAGAAAAAGTCTCGAGATAAAGAAATTAATCCACCTATAACCGATAAGCGTGAAGCTACACTTGGGCGAGTGTTAGGACCACCATGAAGAGAATTGCTACCTTAAAGGGTATTTGTGTTGAAAAAGAAAAAAAAAGTTCAAATAGAAAAAAAAAAAGACAAGAAAAGAAAAAATCATACCATACTGAGCACATAAAGGAAATTACAGAGCACATTTGAGATACCTAGGTTAGTTTGACCCATCGATCCCAATTTTTAAATGAAATCATTGAGTTGGATTACCTAGGAATCAAGCTGTGAATGAACCTTTTCACACACACACTGTGAGTCTGGCTTAGATGATTTATTCAAGAACTTGGATTTGAGTTGCATTGAGTATTTTGAAGGTTCTCTGGTTCCATTACTAGGCATTCTTTGAGGATAATAATATGTATAACTATTGGGACTATTTCATTTTGTTAATTTTGCATGTGTTTTGAATGACGTTTGTGGGTGTCGTCGTTGTAAGCCCTCATGAGACTATAAATCGTCCACTAGGGACACCTAAGGGTTTAAAGGCTTGTTGCATATGCTAAATGCAACCGTGATCCCTAAGAAAGTGGCTTAGATAGTTTTTATTTATTTATTCAGTTTAGTTTTTGTTTTATTTTTGCGCTTGAATTGCTATGGACTAGCAATAAGCTGGTTGGGGGTTGTGATAAGTGCATGAAAATATACTTTAAACATCGTTAACTCGGCTTAATTATCATATGTTTAATCTTAATTAGAGTTTATTTTGTGTTTTGTTGTAGGAAGTATTGGAACATGAATATTGGAGCAATTACACATGTTTCGGGACCTTGCGGACGCATCGGAAGCACACGGGAAGAGCTGAATCGCAGAATGAGAGAAACCAGAAAACTGACCACGTGTCGCCACGCGTATGCGTATTCTAGGGTTTCATTTAAACAATGTTTTCACGTAAATTAGGCCACTAGGGCTGCTCTATATAAACCCAAGCTCGTCCATAACCCTAAAGGAGGGGAAAAGATGAGAAAAACAAGAGAGAAACACAAAAAAAAGAGCCACAAACACAAAATCAAGGGAGAAGAACGAAGAACTTCAAAGAAAACATGATGTCTCTCCGATCTACCTAGGTTGTATCTCTTTCTTCCATGGAGAGCTAATCTCCTAGGCAACGCTAAGGATGAACTTTTGTATTTAAATTCTTATGTTCATGTTGTTGATTCTTAAAATACCTCTTAATGTTTAATACAATTGATGGTTGTTGTTTTTTATTATCTTTCGCTTATTGAATCCAGAAGTTGTGTTTTGTTAACTCCCATATAGATCAAGCCATGCTTCTTCTATGTGTGATTTGTGAACCCAGTTGTAACTAGTAAAGTTATTTTATGTGTTGGTCTTCTGCTGAGGGTTTATTGTCAACGTTAGATAGCTCATAATGATAACTTTTGTGTTCTGTTAACATAGAGAAAATAATCATTGATTACCTTAGAATTTAATAGGCGTAGATTTGAATATCTTCCAATTGTTGGTTTCTGGTGGTCTTGGGGCATTACATATCTCCGTCCCCCAAGCCACTGAACTGGAACCGATAGTGCTAATTCATGCTACTACCTGACCCTGAAACTAGCGTATAGGGCCGTTATGTATCGCCGTCTCCCTAGCCCTAAACTACATGTGCACACGTTATCTGTCCGTCAATTCCATAGGTCAGAGCTGAGGTGGGGTTTTTCCATATGCCTCGAAAAACATAAAAACTCATGTTTTAAATCTTAAAATTTCCCAAAACCTTCTTACATAAGAAATAACTGATAATTCAATAAGGCTAATGCTCTAAAGCATTTAAAAATAAATCTCGATCAATAACAAGTGAATATAAATCAATTTTAAAGAAAGACATCTACTCACAGATTTGAAGTTTGGTCAACTCTGCTTCACGTCATTGGGGGAGAACGCGGCTCTTGTTGATTATCTTATTTCAAATGCCTTTTTTGTCAATGGAGTCTCAAGGCATATTTCTCTTACTTAGGCTTAGATTGGAGTAAGAAAATCTAGCTAATTTTTGGAATTGAATACAAAGGGAAAAAAAATTTCACTCCCTGGTTCTTTCAAGAAGTTCCACCATGAGAGAGAGAAAAGGAAAATAAGAATTTTTCTTTCATTTTCTTTATTTAACCTTCTAAATAATACTAAAATTTTCTAGAAAACTAAATAAGAAATGTGCTATTATTTCTATTATTCTTTTGGGCCAAAATTTAGGCTTGACTTGCTTTATTTTCCATCATAGCCCAAGCATTCACTTATTATTATTATTATTTTTTATTAATTAAATAATGAAGCCTCTAGAATTTCGACTAAAACTCATAAAATTCTTTCATAAGTCATTTAGTTACTTCATTAGATTTATTATTAGATTTTGGGTCGTTGCAAATTCTCCCCCCTTAAAATGATTCATTCTCGAATCAACAAACTTAAGATATGAAGTGTATCTTCTTCTGTGAAGAGTTGGGGGTATTGCTCTCTGATGGTTTCTTCTGGTTCCCATGTAGCCTTATGTTCCTTATGGTGTTGCCAAATCTCTTTAACCGAGGGAATCTACCGAGATCATAGTTTTCTTGTTTCTCTACCCACGATAGCTGCTGGTTGTTCTGCATAAGATAGATATTGACGGATATCAACTGTCTGAGGCTCCAACACATGAGATTCATCAGCCAAATACTTTCGTAACATAGATACGTGGAAAACTGGATGTATTCAATCCATACTGGGTGGAAGCGCCAATTCATAAGCTCTCCATCAAACTCTCTGAAGTATCTGAAACGGCCTAATGAACCTAGGGCTGAGCTTACCCTTTTTCCGAATCTCATGACTCCTTTAAAAGAAGATACTTTTAAAAACACAAAATCCCACACTTGGAACTCCAAATCCTTCCTCTGATAATCTGCATAACTCTTTTGGCGACTTTGAGTCATACCCAACCTTTCTCTGATTAGCTTCACTTTCTCCATGAAATCTTGTACCAAATCAAGTCCCAATAACCTTTGCTCCCTGACTTCAAACCATCAACTGGAGATTTGTACTTTCATCCATACAAAGCCTCGAATGGTGCCATTTGAATACTTGCTTGATAACTATTATTAAAAGCAAATTCTATAAGTGGCAAATGCTGGTCCCAACTACCCTAAAAATCAATCACACAAGCCCGAAACATGTCTTCTAAAGTTTGTATTTTCTGCTTTTTCTGACCATCCGTCTGAGGGTGAAAGGTTATACTAAAGCGTAATTATAAACCCAAAGCCTCTTGGAATGATTTCCAAAACTTATAGGTAAACTGAGAACCTCAATCAGATATGATTGAGATAGGTACTCCTTGCAACGACATTATCTCATTCAGGTACAGTCTCGCATATTGGGCTTCTAAGTAGCTGGTCTTAACTGGAAGGAAATGTGCAGATTTAGTCAATCTATCCACAATCACCCATATAGAATCACACCCTTTTAAAGTAAGTAGAAGCCCAACTACAAATTCCATAGTGATCTTCTCATATTTCCACTCTGGAATGTCTAAACTCTGAAGTTTCCTTGCTTGTCTCTGATGTTCTGCTTTAACCTGCTGGCAAGTGAGACACCTAATGACAAATTAAGCTACATTCCTTTTCATGTTGTTCCACCAATAAAGATCCTTGAGATCATGATACATCTTAGTGATCACAGGATGCATGGTGTAGGATGAGGTGTGGGCATTTTCTAATATCGAGTGTATCAATTCCAGAAAAAGGGGAACAATAATTCTATTATGCCTCATTCCTCCTACTGTCTGACCTCTACTCACTGGCCTCTACTCTCCTCCTCCTATATTTCTGTTAGGCTGTGGCTGGGGTGTAGATGGAGCGACACTGAAAGATGGCAACTGGTCTGCTGGTACCGGACAGTCTCTCTTCAAATATCTCATTTATCCACAACGATAATAACCTCTACTCCCAGGTCGATAAGTCTCCGAATGAGTCCGTCCACATATCAAACATAATGGAAGGCTTCGTCCAGGCTGGGCTACTGAGGGAGAAGAAACTGGAAACTGCACGAGAGGTGGCACTCTGAGTCGGTCTATGATCCTAACCTTCTTGAACTGAACCCATATCTCTGCAAGCAGTACGCGTAGCTGACATATGCTGTTGTCTAATAGGACCACTCTGCTGCGGCCTAGCCCTCTCTTCCAATCTAGGCCTCTTTCAAGACTCATTCTCTACTTGTCTCTCTCTTGCCAGCGCCTCAAATCGTAGGGCAGCATCTAAAACTTGAGTGTAGGTAGTGGCCTATGTGAAGTGAATGGATCGAAATAAGTAATCTCGAAGCTCATTAAAAAATCTCTTCACCTGCATTTCCTTTGTACTGACTAAATGTGGAGCATAGCGAGAAAATCGTGTAAATCGTATATCATACTCGAAAACTGTCATCTGCTCGCCCTGAACCAGCTGTTCAAACTCTCAGGCTCTAGCATCTCTGATACTCTATGGTAAAAATATGGACAAGAAATCCGTACTGAACTCAACCCATGTCAGTAGTGGAGCATCTCGTTTCCGACCATCTCGAAAAGACATAAACCATATGTTGGTGATATCCCTCAGCTGGAAACTAACTAACTCCACCGCTCTCTCCGTAGAACACCCTAAAGCTGTATATATACGGTCTGATTCCTCAATGAAACCGTAAGGATCAGAGGAGGTCTCTACTCCCGAAAATGTGAGATGATGAAGCTTCCAGAAGTCATGTAAAGACACAAGTAGCTATTGTCGTTGCATAACCTGAACTATTACTGGAGGTGGCTCACGAGGCATAACAGAAGGTCCTACTTAGAAAGTAGTAGGGTCTGGTCCGTTTGGAGGAACTACTGTTTAGTGAGCATTTGATAATCTTACTGGTGGTGGTGGAACAAGAACTGTAGGTTCTACAGCTCTCGGCTCTGGGCCTAGTGGTTGTTGTTGACGGGTAATCAACTGGGCTAAAGCTGCTACTGACTGCTGAATCTGCTGTAAACCTGCAACTACTGGGTCATTGGGCTGAACCACTGGTGCTGTTGTACTTTCCCCTACACCACTCTTATATACGAACTATACTCCTTGCCCCCTATCTAACTCAGGGGGAGGTTCTACTGATCCTTGATCCGGATCCATGCCCTAAGGCGCCCTATCATACTTGGGTCTACCCCTGACTCCGGTTCTTCTCTTGGGTGGCATGAAATCTAAAAAAATTAAGAGAGAAAAATAGTCAATTATATGTAAAGGAATTATAAGTAATTAGAATGAGACATACCTCGAGACAAGGTTACTAGAGTTAACAGTCTCTTATATATAGCAGTACCCCGGGAATACTACGTATACAAGACACTGCTACTCTCTTACTGCAGTCACTAACTCCCTAGACCATGCTCTGATACCATCTTGTAACATCCCTAATACAGGAATGTTACAGCTCTTGGGACCTAGATTATACCAATCTCCCACTTGGCACATAGCCAGTCACTCAAGTGTCCCACACCCGAACTATGTACGGTTCGCTCAAATTGCTGAGGAAAGATTTTCGTCAGCGGATTTGTTTGATAATCGTCTGACGCGATTTATACGATCATCACATCGCCACGATGTGTGATCCGAACGAATCAGATGATAAAGAAGTATATATCTGGATCGTCGATGAGACCTTTAATTCCTTAGCATGTGCTGACGCCTAGCTCAGCTGCTAAAAGAACTATATCTAATCTAATTAGATTTATTTTCGATCCAAATGGCTTCTATTGCTGCCTCAGCTGCAGCAATAATCCGCATTTGTTGTTTATTCGGCAACAGTTATCTTGCTCGGAATATTTCCAGCTCATTGTCCCAGTGTTCAAACTTTATAGTACCGTAGTATTTAATTGTTTGGAAACTCTGCAGCAGTGATCCCAGTCACTTCAAGTTCTCTTTCTCCATAGTTTAAGACAGCATCCTTAGTTCTCTAAGATACTAACAGATGTTTTTAACTTCAATCCAGTGACTATCACTTGGATTGACCCGATTGTGACTCCATATGCTCGAAGCGTATGAGACACCAATACAAGTACATTTTAAATGTACAATTTCCAGAGAGTGTTAACAACTCCAATCTATCCCAGTAGATCTTTATTCCTTGAATAAAGGTTGTTACTCCCCAGAATTCTACGGAGAATTTCTATTGAAAGAATATCTATGAAAGCCAAGCTTTCACCAATTGCTATATGGGAATTTCATTGTCAGTGCCCTCTCCCACTAACCTCCTTATATACACAAGAATTATTTCGTTTTGATTCAAATCATAAACCATTATGATTATTTCAAAACGACAGTTCCAAGAACCTTATGCTTGCATTAATCCAAACATGGATTGAATAACCCGCAAACCTCGTTTGTTGGTTATACAAAATCGTCAGGATGTTGTAAACATCCTCCAAAAGTTTTCTTTTCAGGAAAGCGATCTTGATCTGCATCTGACACATTTCATAAATGAAATACGCAGTTATCAACAAGCATTTTCAAAATGGATTTACCATGGCAACAGGTAAAAGGTTGAACCGTTATTAACACAATGTTGATAACGATACCTTTCCGTCTAAAGCCCAGCTTTGTACGTTGGTATGTTGCCTTCCATGTATGTCTTCCTTGAAGACGTTTAATGTACCAATAGGCACAATGCCTTGTGGTACAACAACTAGTATCCAAAATAGTTGTTATACATGGAATCCATTTCGGATTCATGGCACTTTGCCATAACAGGGAGTTGATACCTCGTATCACTTCCTCAAACGTAGTCGGTTGGATATACCTTCATAAGATTGACATCTTTATGAGGTTAGATCAGAAACCCATACCCTAGGTTGTTTTATGTCTCTATCCGATCTACTCAGTTCTTGTGTATTCGAAGATTAATGGTACAGATTCATTATTGATGAACTGTTTGTGTTCCATTAAGGACTTCGTTCCTTGAACAGTATTACTCAGATTTTCATCGAGTATCACTATCCTCCCACTGACCACTGCATATCGGTATCCTCTCAGGAAAAATGCATGGTGAGCAACAATCACATTGTTCTCATGTGAGATTTATAAGTACTATACTTATGGTTTCCCTTAGGATAACCTATATTGGCACTTATCCAATTTGGGTCTTTTAGTTTGGTATCATCCAAACGTTATGCCTGGCATACCCAAATTATTAAGAGTGAGAAACCCCATTTCTTTCCTGTTCATATCATATATGACATCTGTCAAAAAGATTTATATGGAACCTTATTCTAAATAAGTTTTGCACTGTTAATACATATCCAATTGAAGGAAACAGTAGCTCAGAGCGACTCGTGATAAACCTTATCATGTCCAACAAAATTCGGTTTTTAGTTCGGACACACCGTCTAACTGACGTGTCTCGGGAGGAGTCCTCATTTGAAAGAATACCGTACTCTTTCATGTACGTATGAAACTTACTGCTTAAGTATTTTCCATTACGGTCTTACCGTGGCGGAATAATACTATAGCCGATCTATTTTTCTACTTCGTGTCGAAACTATAAAAGTTTCTGATTTGTGTTCTTCAAAAGAAACACATAACCATAACGTGATGCCACATCCGTTAAGGTCACGAAATATTCATGTTCACATCTAGTCTAGCTAGATATGGGCCCACTAACTTCACCATGAATAGGGCTAACAGATCGGTGGCCCTTATACTATTACCAAGTAAATAGTATTTAGGTACTTTACCTAATAAACTAGATTCGCAGACCTTATTTGAATAGTCAATCAGTCCTAGTACCCACTCTTCAAAAGTGTGGATATACGAGTCTCGTTTAATTGTGTCCTAGACACAATGCCACAAATAAGTCTCTATTGATCAAATCAATTTGAGCTATTTATTTGTCATTTTTATATGTTTGAGATTTTATTATATTCAAAATATAAATATGTTATTTACATCTGTATTTATCTCAGTATCATCTTTATATAATGAAACACTTAGTGTTCTAAAATATAAAGGTTTTATCCGCAACGGATTAAAACACTGATATAGAGATAATGTCTCTAGTCAAACTAGTTACATTATAACAGTTCCTAATTTAAGTACATACCCAAAGGGTAGTTTCTAAACTTAGGTATCTACGGTCGAAACAGCGACTTCCGTCCCGTTTCCGATTCGCAGATAAATCTCGGCTTGAAGTCAGTATCCAGCTCATAGCGGATTCTGAACATCAATACATATATTTTATGTACCACACTAAGTATTTAAAATCCAATTTCAATACTAGTAGTGAACATAACTTTGACAAATATTTTTAAGTCAGAGCCTCGCCCTTTCTTTAATTCCTTCGTGTCTTCCATATCCAAATGGTAGTCACTTTGGGATATGTCAATTATCTTTTCAATATTTCACAAACCTTTGGCCAAGCCTTGGGTTTCGGAATATCGAAATGATGTGCACCTTGTGCAACCGCCCAATTGCAAACTTTGACTTCTCTCCACTAGAATAGTCAAATCAATTCTCTAAGAATTATTAATTGTATTTTAATACTTTTAAATCTAAAGATAGATTTATGATAAGTATATTAATTAAGCACTAAAGTCATCATCACATAAATCTTCCAAAGATTTTATGCTCTACTTACTTGCTTAATTATGGCCTAGATATAACAAGTTATTTTATCAAATAAAGTAACCTATTATTTATTCCCAATATGAAAATTAAATCATTTAAAACATTTAATCCAAGGATTATATATTTTAAATATTCAACTTTTCAATTCTTTCTTGATTTCAATAGTCCAACTATTTAATCAATTTAATAAGGTACTATTTATTATAATGATTACAATAATCCAATTATTTAATCAACTATAATTTTAATATTGATTACTATAATCCAAAAATCAACTATCATTTAATTCAATTATATTGATTACTATAATCCAATCATAAAATCAACTATATATTGAATGAGTTTGTATATAGTCCAACTATATATATTTTAAAAACAACATAAAATATTAGTCCAACTAATACTTTTGATTAATATGACGAATAAAATATAGATGAGCGCGTTTAGCGAGTATTCGAACGAATGTTGCAAATTCAATACTTGCCTCCCACTATTTTTCGTCGAGCCTCCAACCCTCTGTCGAGTACTCGGGAAACCGTGTTTCCTAGTGGGCTAGGATCCCGTTAAATATCACACAATCTTGACTTTGGCCAACAAATTGTATGATAATTAACTAGGTAGATCTCGAAGATCAATTGGATCCCATCCAACTCCTAGATCCAGTAGGTGGACATCCAAGTCCCAAACATATATCTTATATATGCCTATACATACATCGAATGTATACCCTAACCTTTTTCCTCTGAATCAACTAGGCCTTGGCTTTGGCACAACAAACCTAGTGATCCCAGTCAAGCGCGGACCCATTGACATGGAAGCTTCGTAATCAATGTCAATGGACAAGAAGTTGTCTTGACTTTGCCAACAAACCACAACTTGGACACGACACCGATATGGAACAAAGCCTCGTGATTAAAACACATCTTCGACGGACAAGGGCTTGACTTTGCCAACAACCCCTGCCAATCTCGGATCTTGAGTAAGAATCACTCAATGGAAGGAAAATAAACGCTTGATATTTAACGAGGGTTTTTCCGCGTGCAAATTGGCTACCAATTTAATTATCTTTGTTAAGGTCTCATCATCATACACCCTTAAACATGCATTCTAAATACATAATAAAGCGAGTATGAAAATAAATAATAATGATATGCGGATGGATACTTAACACATTGATCCTAGATCAAATCTCTCCCTTTCTCACTCAAGCTAGCACTTGTATTACTTCTACCCGTTACACTACACTTCTAAAGAAACCTCATTTACATGGAGGGGAATAGGTGAGAAGAGAATACAAAGAGAATGAAGGTGATAAGGCTGGACACGCAGGTCCATTTAATAAATCGAATTTATTACAACAATTTCTAAAATTGCCCACCCATCTAATATCCATCGATATACATTATTCATTCAACACAACCACGTATTCACACACATAAGCATGCTATCAATCAATCTAATCAAATTAATTAATCTGATAATTAAGTGATCATCCAATGTTCAAACAACGATTTGATTTTGTTCGAGTCAAACTCGTTTTTGCGAATAAGTACTTAAAGTACGAATTCATGAATTAAATTAAACTACATCATTAAATCTAATTTACATGTATTTAATACTAATTCACTATCCAATTCCAAATTAAATATTACACTTTATTTAATAAACCTTTTACGATTTAAATTCCACATTTAATCGTAACGCGTCTCAAAGACCGATTAACGTCCAACGTCAAGTCAATTAACAATTCCAATGGGCTTTTAATTGATTTCTTAAGGCGTGGAATTTGGTCAACTCGGGTCAACCGATAACCAAAGTCCAATCCGGGATTTACCCCATAAGCCCATAAATCAATCTTGGCCCATTAGGCCAATGGAACTTTAAAGGTTCTTAGTTGCATTTGGGCTTTATGGTTAAGGTTTTGGGCCCAATTGGATCCAATCCATTTGGCCTAAACCCAACTTGATAAAATCAAGCCCAATAGGCCCAAATACAACATTAGAAGCCCAAATCCAATTTAAGCCTAAATAATTAAATTTCATGAATCCAATTCCGCAATTTAATTACCTAAAGTGCATTACATGATTAATCAACTAAATCAACATTTCCAAAACACACTAAATTAGTCCAATTAATCATACTCAATTCATTATCATATGTCCAACACACAAAATGAAAAATCAAAACCCATTTACATGCTTCTAATGCTCTCGGCCAAAGGAGGGAGCCAAAGGAGGGATTTTGTGTCCGATTCGGTTTCAATCCAATCGAACCCACAATCGACATTAAATCACCATCCAATTTGATTTCATACACATCCAATGTCACAAAATCAAAATTACCAAGATATTAGGGCAATAATTCCATTCGGCCAACACAAGGATTTTGGGTGTTTTGTCCAATTCGAAATCCAATCCAATTCTATTCAAATTAACATCAACCTAAATGATTCCAACTCATCAAATGAATCAAAATCAAAAAATTCCAAGAATCCAAAATTCATTACACATTCGGCCAAGAGGAAATAATTGGGGAAAATTATTCCAAATCAATTTTCAACAAATTGGTCCAACCAAAATGAAATTAAACATGTTATAAGCATACTTAAACAATCAATTTATTCAAATCATGCTCAACAAACATTACCCAAATTTTAAGCCCTACATTTTTCATGCTTGAACCTAGGCTCTAATACCATTGTTGGTTTTAATTAGGTCCCAAGATCAAAAAAGCAATGAAAATATTGTGTGAATACATCAACGGAGATAGCGGAATACTCACATCGATCGGTTGAGTCGATTTGGAGACGAATCAAGCCCAAATAGCCACTGCCATTCACGCCCACTGGTAGCAGTCCACTGCCTCCAAAACCAGATTTGAGATGAGAAACGGAGCTCCAAGCTTCGTCAAACGGATCCTGGCTCATGGGTGAACCTCCCTACCACCTTCGCAAGACTCGTAGTGTGCTAGCACTTGCGGTTTGCCACAAAAACCCAACTCTTGGCTTCCCTATTCACGCCATTTCTGGTTCAAAACCAGTAAGAAAAAGAAAATGGTCTTGGCGTGAGAAGAAGAGAAAGAAATGGAGAGAAAGAAATGTGTGTTAGTTGTAAATGAAATGCATTTCAAATATATCTTATATACTTGTGTGAAATTCACTTGCATTTGCCTTTAATTTGCATTTCATTTGCTTTTAAAAGTCAAACAATATAAAAGCCATCAAGTACACATCATGTCCATCAAGTCACATCTACTTTATTAAAGTGACATGTGTTGTCATTCGTCACATCACTCAAAGTGACAAGTGATTTGACGCTTGATGCGACTGATTGATTTGACGCTTGATGCGACTTGCGTTGCCGCACTCGAATTCGAAATACGAATGCGCTCACAATCACACTCGGGCTCGGGTTCGTTAATTCCAAATTAACGATTTTTCTGTCGCGTCGTAATTAGATGATTACGCCTAGCGAATTCACTATTCACGTCGCTAACGAATTAATTCTAAATTAATTCGTTCGCCCGAATTAAAATCTAATTTTAATTCCGCGTCGAAATCTAATTTCGTTTAATATATCGAATATATTAATCTACCGATTAATATCAAATTAATCGTTATCTCTCTCTAGACGATATTTTATCATAGATAAAATATCTCCGTAATTAATCCTAGATTAATTTTCTATCTCTTCTATTATAATCCCAGATTATTCAAGAGTGCGAGTTGTGCGTCATCGGTGGATTATCGGGAAGCGACCCATGAGATCCCCGGATAAGTTGGCAGTAAATACGGTCGTCGGAGTATCCGAATCACGTACGTACCAAGTACTACGTTTCACCGATTTACGAGACAAGGTCGACTCCTAGCAAAGCACCAAGTCTTCCCAATTCTCCGGACATATCCATTTAAGAATATTTAAGATCTGTATCAAGCGTAGTATACGATTGTATTGTGCATATCGGCCCAGTATCGGATAGTCACGTGCTAGGCCTGGGGCTGGATAAGTGTCTGCCCCGTACGAAGCACATGTCGGATGTCTGGTAACTAGTCTCTATAATCGGATATACATGACCTTGTCATAATATCCCGATGGCAGCGCATCACTTAAGAACACTAATACCGTATCCTGCGTGACATCATCTCCACTATGACTGGAGTGATACTTCCGTCTTGACATCACACCCAATACACTACGACTCTCTGATAACCCAGAAGTGGTGTACGCAGAACCGGTTAAAGCCTGTACCACCAAGACCAAAGTTTATCGATTATCGTAAGTATTAGCGATGTAAGTCTCAGGTTAAGACTATACACACCTACCTTGATTTCGGCCTCCCATAGACACATAGTCATAATACCAATGGGATTCCGAAGGGTCTATCCAGAGCGAAGCTGTTTCCCGCACCATCGGTGAAACACGACCTCCTATCGCACTTGCATAAGTATCCAATACTTATATATATGAGAACTATGCCGTTGTGCCCTCACAACGCACACAAGTGCAATACTAGCCTATTCCGCATTATCGATGTCCAGTCTCGATAATACTCCGGCTAGGGATATTTAATGATTAATCCTTCGGGGACTGATACTGTCTCATATCATTCTCAGTCCAGGAACTAATCATAGGGACCTCTCTTCATTTATATATTATGGTGATCTAATCACAAATGATGAGAGTGCAATTTCCTTGTCACATAGTTAATTTGCTACAACAACACAATGATCTGTGCAAATAGTGACGCTATTGGTCATTTTGTCCAACAACAGCAAGTAACAGATCCCACTGTCGCCTAAGTCTCTAATTCATGCAATAAAACACTTGCTCTTATCTTAATGCTATGCAATATTATAATTAATCACATATGCAAACTTAAAAACTTAAGATAAACTTAAGTGCGAGATCATGAAAAGAAATATATATATATATATATATATATATACATGTGAAAGTATATATAGTATATATACATCATCAAATGTATTTCTATGATACGATAAAATGACATCCCAGAGAACTACATCTTATATGAATATAGATCTGGAAAGATGGACCGCATGACTAGTGACTGCAACATTACTCTTGTCCTCGAGCAGAGTCTCCAAAAATTGCACGTGGCTCACCAAAAGATGGATCTTGCAAAAGAACTGGGAAGTAGTGGGGGTGAGTCATATGAAACTCAGTGAGTGGAACTAAAAAATCAAAGAAACTTAATTAATACAACTGTTTAAAATCACTTTAGTGTTAAAACGCTTCTGAAACCCTTATTCGAAAATTGGTTCCTTTCTTTTAAACTTGAGAAATTTTTTTTTCTGAAATACTTTATGTATAAAACCTCTGGTACTGTAGAAAAACCTGACGCATGGGGGCAATGTATATCGCCGTCCCCTCATACACCTAACTAGGGGTCTTGGGGCATTACGTATCACCGTCCCCCAAGCCACTGAACTGGAGCCGGTAGTGCTAATACATGCTACTACCTGACCCTGAAACCATGGTCTAGGGGCATTACATATCACCGTCTCTCTAGCCCTGAACTACGTGTGCACACGTTATCTGTCCGTCAATTCCATAAGTCAGAGCTGAGGTGAGTTTTTTCCCCATACCTCGAAAAACATAAAAACTCATGCTTTTAAATCTTAAAATTTCCCAAAACTTTCTTACATAAGAAATAACTGATAATTCAATAAGGTTAATGCTCTAAAGCATTTAAAAATAAATCTCGATCAATAATAAGTGAATATAAATCAATTTGAAAGAAAGACATCCACTCACAGATTTAAAGTCTGGCCAACTCTGCTTCACATCGCTAGGGAGAACGCGGCTCTTGTCGAGTATCTTATTTAAAATGCCTTATTTTTCAATGGAGTCTCAAGGCTTATTTCTCTTACTTAGGATTAGATGAGTGAGAAAATCTAGCTAATTTTTGGAATTGAAGACAAAGGGGAAACTTTTTTCACTCCCTGGTTCTTTCAAGAAGTTCCACCGTGAGAAAGTGAAAAGGAAAATAAGAATTTTTCTTTCATTTTCTTTATTTAACCTTCTAAATAATCCTAGCATTTTCTAGAAAACTAAATAAGAAATGGGCTATTATTTCTATTATTCTTTTGGGCCCAAATTTGGGCTTGACTTGCTTAATTTTTCTTCATAGCCTAAGCATTCACTTATTATTATTTCTTTATTAATTAATTAATGAAGCCTCTAGAATTTCGACTAAAACTCGAAAAATTCTTTCTTAAGTCGTCTAGTTACTTCATTCGATTTGTTATAAGATTTTGGGTCGTTACAGTTTGGTATGCCTAAAGTGCATCAGTCAGTCGAATAGACAAATCTTTGCGATTTGTGTTGACCGTTTTTTCCAAAATTTGTTTGATTTCCCTATTTGTTAGTTTAACTTGACCATTTTTGTAAAGGTGATAGGAGGAGGAAACTTTATGTGTAACTCCATACATTTTCATTAAGGACTTAAAAGGCCTATTACAAAAGTGTTTACCTCCATCATTTATAATGGCCCAAGGGATTCCAAAATCGACTTAAAATATTTTCTTTAAAAAATTTAATCATAGTTTTGTGATCATTATTTCGATAAGGAACCGTCTTACCCTATTTTGAGACATAATCAACTGCAACTAAAATATATAAAATCCAAATGATGGTGAAAATGGACCCACGGAATCTATTCTCCAACAATGAAAGATTTCGATGACAATGATGGGATTTAAATGCCTCATGTTTCTTTTTGAAATGGATCACAGCGTTTGAAAATTTTCACAAGTTTTGCAGAAAGCTTGTGTATCCTTAAAAATAGTGGGCCAATAAATCCACACTGCAAGATTTTTATGGTGGTTTTCTTAGATGAGGAGTGACCTCCACATGCTTCTAGAAGACAAAACTGAATAACACCACTTATCTCATTGTCTGGTATGCATCGTAGGAAAATTTGATTAGGGTAATACTTGAGAAATATGGATCATCCTAGTAGAATATTTTGACTTAGGTCAAAATTTCTTTTTGTCTTGATGGCTCTAATATTTAAGTATTTTTCCTGTTGCAAGAAAATTTAAAATACTAGCATGCCAATATATTGTATTTATAGAAAATAAAAAATCATTATGAAAAGAGTCATTGATAGGAGTTGTGTCAATCGATGACTCATTTGTGAGTCTCGATAAATGATCTGCAACCACATTCTCTACTCTTTTCTTGTTCTTGATTGTGAGAATGAATTTTTGAAGTAGCAAAATCCACCGCAGTAATCTTGGCTTTGTATCATGTGTAGATATCAAATATCTAACATCAGCACGGTCAGAATAAACAACGGTTGAGGAACCAATTAAATATGATCGAAATTTGTCTAATGCAAATTTTACAACAAGTATCTCTTTTTATGTGGTAGTGTAATTCATTTGTGCACTGTATAAAGTTCTACTTGTGTAATAAATTACATATGGCTTACATTCCCTTCTTTGTCCTAACACTGCTCCAACTGCATAATCACTGACATCACACATTAGCTCAAAAGGCAAAGACCAATCATGATATTGTATGGTAGGAGCAGAAGTTAAAAGATTGATAATCTTTTCTAATGATTTTTGACATTTCTCCGTCCATTCAAACATTGCATCTTTTAATAGGAGGTTACACAAGGGTCTGGATATGGTTCTAAAGTTTTATTATGAACCTCCTATAAAATCTTGCATGTCTTAAGAAAGAACGGATTTTCTAAACTGTTTTTTGTGGTGGCAATACCTCTATTTTTTTCATTGTCAACCTCAATACATTTAGATGACACAATGTGACCCAAAACAATTCCTAAATTAGTCATGAAATGATATTTTTCCCAGTTTAAAACAAGTTCTTTTTCTTCGCATCTTTTCAAAAAAAATTCCATATTATTCAAGAAATTATCAAATGAGTTCCCAAAACAGTTATATCATCCATAATACCTCAAAACAGTGTTCAACCTTGTCCCTAAATATGCTTAACTTGCATTGTTGGAATGTTGCTGGTGCATTACAAAATCCAAAAGGCAGTTTCCTAAATGCAAATGTTCCAAAGGGACATGTGAATTTGGTTTTTTCCTAATCTTCTTAAGTAATGAGAATTTGATAATAACCTGAGTAACCATCAAGAAAACAATACTATGGATGTCCTTCTACTCTTTCCAAAATTTGGTCAAGAAATGGTAAAGGGAAATGATATTTTCTAGTGGCGTCATTTAGTTTTCTATAGTCAATGCACATACGCCAACTAGATAAGATTCGAGTTGGAATTAATTCTCCTTTATCATTCTTTATGACCATTATTCCATACTTTTTAGGCACAGCTTGTGTAGAACTTACCCATTTATTATCGGAGATGGGGTAGATAATGCCGACATCAAGAAGTTTAAGGACTTATATTCTTACCACTTCTTTCATATGAGGGTTTAATTTTCTTTGGGGCTGACGATATGTCCTAGTATTATCTTCTAAATGTATTATGTGTGTGCATGTCAAAAGATTAATGCCTTTTATGTATTTTAAAGTCCATCCAATTGCTAGTTTATGTTCATTCAACACATTTAACAACTTACCTTCTTGATTGCTTATGAGGAATATGAAATGCATACTTCAATCATTCTAGCAAAGTCTTAATTCCAATTTGGGTGCTTCCTCATGTTTCTCTTCTTCCAGTGTTCCTAGTTCCTCCAAATTCCGTTTCTCTCCATCGTTTTCCAGTACCTATGTAGAATCAAGTAAAAAATCATTAAGAGTATCTGAATTTAAGTACGTACTTGATTCAAGAAAATTAGTAGTACAAATTCCCATGGGATCAGATAAACTCCCCTGAATATGTTCCTCCGTAATTGGTTCAATTAGTTCCATGCTCTCATTTTCATTGTCATCGTCGTATGTTTGTTTGCACATGTTAAAAAGATTAAGCTCCAACGTCATATTGCAAAGGACAAATTCATGATTCCATTCCCGTAATTAATTAAAGCATTAACTGTTGCTAAAAATGAGTGACCAAGTATTACAGAAATTAGCTTATAACTGTCTGTTATAGGTTGTGTTTCTAAGACAATAAAATCCACATAATATATAAATTTATCGACTTGTAATAACACGTCTTCTACAGTTCATTTTGTTACCTTGACTAGTCTATCGGCAAGTAAAAGAGTAGTTGAGGTTTATTTTAACTTGCCAATATTAAGTTGTTGGTAAACCGAAAATGGAAGCAAATTGAGACTGGCTCCAAGATCAAGCAAAGCATGCTCAATTTTTTTATTTCCAATAATACATGAAATAGTTGGAAAACCAGGGTGTTTGTATTTTAATGCATTATTGGTTGAGAAAATAGAACTTAACTGTTCAGCTAGAAAAGCTTTCTTTCGTACCATATATTTTCTTTTAACGGTGCACAAGTCTTTCAGAAATTTGGCATAAGATGGTATCTGTTGGATGACATCTAAAAAAGGAATATTGACCTTCACCTGTTTGAATATTTCATATATCTCTAGGGAATGGTTTAATTTCTTTATTTTTAATGCTTGAGGAAATGGAGGTGCATGAGAAAAATTATTATCATCAACGATAGGTAATGGTTCATCAACCCCATCCTTACCCTTTGAATATGATTTATTTTCAACTTCATGAGGTTCAAGAATAGGTCAGTGGATGTCCTTACCATTGTGAAGAGTAATAATAAATTTGACTTGGTCTATGTGTTGACTACCATAACTACTCTTGTGACAGTTTTGATGACTCTTGAGATTTGGCTGTGTGTGCATAAAACTTTCATTTCTCATTAATGGTCAATGCATATGTGATTTTGGCAAAATTATCTTACAAATCAATAAATATTTGCACATTTTGGTTATTGATGGCTTCCTATTTCTCAATGAATGCATGCAAGGTATCCTCAAGGGTTTTCCTAGGTGGTGGGACATATGGTGCATAATTATGGGAATTTTGGAAATTTTGGTGTACTTGGGGAGGTTGTTTCGATGGTTGTGCTTGGTTTTCATTCCTCAAATTGAAGTTTGAAAGGTTTCTCCAACCAGAATTGTAGGTTTGGGAGAATGGGTTTGGATTTGGTCTCTTGAAGGTGTATATGGAACTGACTTGGTCATGGAGACATTCTTGCAAGGCTAGTAAGGTTGGGAAAACTTCTCTGACATGTTTATTTGAATTACATATTTAACATGTGACTTCTTGAATTGACTTGACATGATCATTCTTCCTCTTTTCTAATGCCTCGATTTTTTTTAGCAGAAATGTGACTTGACATGATCAAACTTTTGTGACATTGAAGATGCATATTTAGCAGAAAGGTTATGGTCTTCCATAAGGTTAAACATACCTCTACAAGATGACTGTGGTTTTACTAATGACTCATAAATTCTAACTGTGTCCCATTGTTGTGCATTATTTGTTATGTGTTCTAGTTAATCTAGTGCATCTTTGTGATTTTTGTCAATAGATTCACCATTACACATCATTTCCACTACTTGTCTACCTTGGGGTGTTAAACCCTCGTAGAAGTAGGCAACCAGCCTCCATGTTTCAAACCCGTGATGTGGACAAACATTCAACATCTCTTTAAATCTCTCCACCGGCTCTTGTGTGAAAGTTGTGATTCTCCTTTTAAAGGAGTTTGTCCTGTAAGTGGGAAAGAATTTTTTAAGAAACTACTCTTGCAAATCATCTCATGTTCTGATGTATCTTGACCTAAGGTTCTACAGCCAAATTTTAGCTTTATCCTTTAAAGAAATTAAAAAACTTGAGTCAAATTATATTCATGCTGTAATTTTGATATGTACAAGTGTTGCATACCTCTTCAAATTCCCTTAGGTGCTGATAAGTATTTTCTTATTCTATACCATAAAATGTGGGTAAAAGTTTGATGACACCTAGTTTAAAATGGAAACGTGTTATATTTGGGGGGAAAGTAATGCAAGATGGTGATCATGTCCTTGTGGGATTCATGAATTGTTTGAGTGTCCAAGGAAGATTAAGATCTCCATGCTGAGATTCATTTTCTTCCTGATCAACTGGGTTTTCAACTCGGGCATGTGGATTTTCATTTTGGTCTTGACCATTTTGACTGATGATGAAGGTGATGGAGACTCTCTATTTAATCTACCGCTAGATGATCGAATCCAATGTCTTATGAAACCTAAATGCAGCCTATATGCTAAAATTTAAAATTGTAAATGCAATACTTACAAAAAGAAAAAATAATAAACAAGTAAAAATAAAAATAAAAATATTTGACAAGAGAAAAGAAAAACAAAGAATTACAATACAAAGGTAGTGATTAGATCTAAAAACATCCACTAACTCTTGTCAATTCAAATCTCAATTTAATTTCTCGTTTAGCTGTTTCAATTTCTCGAATTAGATTCTCACAAAAAATTATGAAAGAATCTCTAGATAGGGATGGTTCAAGAAATTCTTTGGCAAAATACAAGCTCCATTTTAATTGATTTTTCTATCTCTTGTAATCTTGAAGAATTAAGTAAAGGGCTAGTCTGTATGTGGGATGTCTGGGTTCAGATTCATTTAGGATCAATCAAGATATTTTGGATATACACAAATGTAAAGAATAAAGAAAATGAGATGCAGAAAATATAAAAAATAAAGGAATACAAAAAAATAAAAATAAAACGAAAAAAGTACACGGATTATTCTATCTACTAAATTTACTCCACGACAACAGCGCCAAAAACTTGACATACTCACAAAGTAGTTCTTTACTCCCAAGTATTAGAGTGTCAAAATAATAAAATAACCCAGTAAGTGTAACATCCCCGATCCGGGAGATGTTACTGGCAGAGAATAGGTCGTACTATCCCCCTAAGCCACTGGCTTCCTAACTCTGAACAACACTGATAATCTTTCTCAAATCAAAATCTTATGGACGAGACCGTTGCCCAAACTTGGCAATGTGATATGCAAGTTGAACATTAATAGCTCTATACTTAACAAAACTCGCTTATAACTTTATTGATGTACATTTTAACTTTATACAACGACTAACACAATATTAATGATTGACACATGACTTCTCTCTGACTCTAATTGGGCTCTCTCTCTCTGACTTGACCTGGTGACTCCATACACTAGTGACTTCCATCAGTATCGATCCTCCGGAGCTCGTCCTCCATTAACCTGCAAAACAAAACATTGGGAGTGAGGGGTTAGATCATTTGAGCGATCTAAGTGAATGGAAAATTTTATAAATAGGTACTAAAACACTTTTGAAAACACATGATTCTAAAATCCAACTTATCTCAAATTTATCTTTTCTGAAATATCTTTTATTAATTGAAAACTTCTTTCTTTCTGGAAAACTTTTCTGAAATCTGCTTTTCTTGAAATACCTTATAAATTGCTTTTTCTGAAAATTTTGTTTCTAAAAAACTTTTCTCTGGAACTATCTCTGAAATCTGTACCTGAAAACTATTTCTGAAAACTGATTTATGTTTCTGAAAACTTGACGTTTGAGAGCGTTATGTATCACCGTCCCCTCATACACCTAACCAGAGCTAGGAGTGCAAATCCATGACAATGGAGCGTTACGTATCGTTGTCCCCCAAAGCATGCCACAACCTGTCCCTGAAACTAGTGGTCTTGGGGCGTTACGTATCACCGTCCCCCAAGGCACTGAATTAGAACTGAATGTGCGGATCTAAGCTACTCTCCAAGCCCTGAATCTAGGATCTAGGGCATCTATCATCCCTAGTCCTGAACTAGGATCTGAGGACGTTACGTATCATCGTCCCCTCAGTCCTCTACATGTGCACATGTCATCCGTCAATTCCTTGTATGTATCAAGTTACATACTGAGGTGGGTTTTCCCCTATGCCTCCAAAAATCACAAAACTTAAGCTAATTAAATCAAAACTTTCTTAAACATGCTTTTTCTTAAAACATCTGGAAGTAAATCTGGCTAATGCCCTATATGCTGAAAAGTAAGTCCTACATTAAAATATTTAAAAGAAAAGTAACTCGAGAAAAGAGGTCCACTCACTGGTTTAGAATCTGGTTGGCATTGTTTGCTCTGTTGAAGGAAACTATGATTCTTGCAATGATCTTAACTTGCTTGCTTTTCTTCATCTTCTAAGATTTCATTGGTTACCAATCCTCTTCCTAGTTTGATATGTGAGGGTTGGTACTTGTCTCCTCTTCGTTCCTCTCTTTTTCTTCTTCTTTCTCTCTTCTCATTCTTCTACGTTTTTCCTTCTTTTCTTCTAATGTTGGGGATGCTAAAATAGTTCCCTTTTATACTAGGGGCTATTTATAATTTGTATAATTGAAGAAGAGTTTAGAAATTTAGAGAAAGTTTGAGATTTTTCTAGATGGGTCCATGAGTACTATTCATCCATATTTTTGATCGGATTCGACCTATTTCTGTTTCGAATGTGGAAAAATATTCAACGCGAAAGTTATAGGTATCGATCTCAACTTTCCGGCGATACAAAATTCATAAAACTTGGAGTTTGTATGAGAATGTTATGGCCAAAATACCGTGGGATGTCCGGAGTAGAACATCGTACCATATAGTATCAGAATTTTCTAAGATTTAGCCGACTGTTTTCCAAAGTCATTTCATGAATGTATATGTGTCCAAACATGATTTGTATTAGGTGACACTCATCCCACGATGTAACAGTAGTTAAGACTCCTGGTCGTTACAAATTCTCCCCCCTTAAATATGATTTGTCCTCGAATCCTTTCTAATACTGAGCTTGGTACTGCAACTTCTGGAAATTTATTGGCTTGATATACCTTATTTGATTTACACATCTGAAAGCTTAATTTCCTTGAAGTTCTCTTTAGAACTCTTCATTTTTGTATAGAAACATAACACGATATAACTTTATTTCTTAAGGTCTGAACTCTTGTTCTTTTTGAACTAGTATCTGGGGGTTACTTCTTTCTATCTGACACTCTATGATTGTCTTTTACTTATTTCTTTCATTCCTTTAAGGCTTAATACTTCTCTAAGACTTTTTGGATAACTATTCATTCTATATTTTTCTTTACAAAAGTATATTCAACCTGTAGAATCCCAAATGATCTAGATGCATTTATGCTAATATGGGTCTATCCACAACTGTTCTGCAGGAATTGCTTATTTTCACCTCTTATTTCTCTTGTTAGGTTATTACCAACTCTTAGTTATCGCTTGGCTTCTGCGATTCCTTGCAACTATCATATCTCTATTATACTTTGTACTAGTACTACAATCAATAACCTTTTGCTATCCTTAGTCTTAAGAATACCCAAGTTCCTCACTTCCTTTATATAGTATAACTCCCTTAATAGTCTTTCTGAGTGTATCCTCAATCTCTTCATATCCATCGCCTTCTCATGCTAAATGGTGATTTTGTCTCTTAACGTTAGGGTTCTTCATGTTTCATCATAACTTGAAACCAAAATATACAAAGATACTCCTTATTGCAAATAAAAACACTCGTCCCAATACATTTCCAGTTCTACTTGCTCAGTTTGAGCTAGGCATTTTTTCTCTTAGTTTAAGTACTTATCTATTTATTTCCTTATTGCTAACTTCCAATTACTTACGGGCTTCAACCACTAGGTTCTGCTGCCATCATCTTTTATATTTGTTGCTAATATAAATCTGATTATCCTTCCTTTACACCGCTTTGTTCCCTTAACCTTTTATTCTTAAATTTTATTTCTTAAGTTATTCCTATATTTATATCTTTAGTTTCTTTGGGCATCTCTATGTTGTTGCTCAATAAATCCACTCATTGTCATATTCTTTTCTTATTACAATCTTATTTTGACATCTATAAAATTGTTATCCCGTTGTACTACTAATCTTAACTTTATAAAGTTTAGTCTTGTATTTGTGTATCTTTGTCATCATCTATATAATATCTTTTCCATGGTCGTTTTACTAGGACATTCATATCTCCAAGTATTTTACTTGTCTTCTATCTTTTTTTCTCCTTTATTCTATACTTGGAACTTCTGCAGTCTATGTCTCTGTTTCCTGACCAGAAGGATATCATCTCTAGTATGTCTCTAGCCATGTCTAATGCTATTCTTCTGTATTCTTGTTACTGTGAAACTAATACTTTACCTCTTCATCGTTCCAACTAGACAACTTCTCTTTTAATTTTTCTCACTTAAAGCTATTTTCATCTTCTATTCTGGTTTTCTACTATATTGAAAGATTTTATGTTTCGGTCTCCTTCCATTATGCATTTACTTGTTCCTAGGAGCATCTTAAGGAAAACTTTGAGGTCCATCTTTGTAGCTGTTGTCTGACGAGGGTTAGGAGGGTGTGGTTTGTCCCAGAGTTTTCTGGTTGTGGTATTCTCACTAGTTACCTGTGCTGCAGTTGTGTGTGACGCTTATCTATGAGCTTATGACTCTCTTATCTGCATATCTGGTGTTAACTCTCAAACTTAGGTTCTTCTGTTAAAAACCATCTAAATTATCTCCTTTAACTTTACCCATAATTCCTCTCTGGCTATTGGCCATACTACTTCTTACTGAGAATCTCCACAAGGCTCATGATCTCTTAAACTCCTACTGTACTCTCACTATTATTCTTCCTTTCTAAGTTTTACTCTGTTATTTGGCTTTCCTCTTTATCTTGGTTTCTTGAATCTCTTCAGTCCTTATTTCTTTTGAAACTCTATTTCTTAACACATGTTATGGCATTGTTACCGATCCTTTGGTTTGGGTTATACTTTTACTAATTCTATATAAGTTGGGTGTCTAAACTATGAAAGACTTTGTATAGGTCAGGTATCTCACTTCTGCGTTACTATACGTTGTTTACTCTAATTCCTTACTCTTTCAAACTTTTACTTGTTGGAGGCTGTTTGTTCTATTGTTCAACTATCTTATTATCTCGTATTTTGCCCATCATGTCCCACTCCCTTCCTTACTTATTCAAATTCCTTGTTGAGCTCTAAATTAAGGGGTATACATATACTTCTCACTTCTGGTTAGATGTCTATATACTTACTATAGTAGAGGTTACTAAAAGGAAAAATTATCATTTGTTCTATCAGAACCTGAATCGACTATTTTATGTCTTAGGGTTTCGTAACTTTTATCATTCGTTTTTATAGTCTCCTCTACGTTGTTGTCTTTATGCTATGCTACTTATATCACCATCAGTACTGAATTCTCTTGTAACTTTCTATTCCCTTATTACTATTTCCATATTTTTTCTCTTAGCTCTAAACCATACTACTGAGGCTAATGGTGGTTTATTATTCTGGCTGTTTTCTAGATTTTTGCTCTCTACTCTAGCTATCAGCCACAGTTTCGCTATCTAATCTTCTTGTCCGCATTGGTACTCTTTATTAAATTCTGAGTATCTCATATCTCATAAGTCTATTCTTTTGAACTTACGTGGACTTCTATTGAGGTTGATCTGATCTATGGATTTCTTCCTAGTACTGGGATCTTACCAACTTTGACTTGTTTCAGATTCCTTCTCTTTTATCCTTAAAACCTCATTAGTTCCTTTTTCGATAAACCACTTCTCGAGATCTGCTATCTTTGTCCCAAAATACAATATTACAGGTATTGGACTTTCTTTACGGTTACATTTATCTAAGTTGGTAGAGGATGAGGAAGGAATCCACATATCATTAGATACCGGCCTCCTTGTTCTGACACTCTATATCCTGATAGGGTCTATTATTCATGCAAGATAAATATTAGATTGGCTCCATCGGGGAAACTTCTTTAACTGGTATAACTGAGGGATGAAAATCTAGATAGGTCAGGGCTTTGTCTATCGGATTTTTAGGTTTAAAAAACTAAGCATTTCCACTAATGACTTCCATTTATCTGTTTACGGGCCTGAATTTGAAAATATGGAATTCTCTAAATCCTTTTTTGCATCTCATATTCATTGGAACTATCATATCTATTTCTGATTCATTTCCTCTCTTATACTTCTTACTATTCTTTGATATTCGGGGTAATTGCTATCTATACGGGATATTCATAGTCTATAGGTTTGGCTTGATCTATTTTGGCATTCTTACCCTTACTCAGGCTTACTATATTCCTTTTACAGCTATAGGTTCTAGTATTCTCTTTATCCTCTATTTTTGTATCTTTCCCACTTACTATCTCTGGTTACTTGAACATCTATATATTTTTCCTTATTTTTCTTTATAGGTTTCTCTTTCTCTTCCTACTTCTCTGGGTGGGTATCCTTAGAGCTTTATTATTTCCTTCTTCCTCTTTAATTTTTTGTCTCTGGTTGCTTAAACATCTATGTATTTTTTTCTTCATTTCTTATAGCTTTCTATTCCCACTCCATTAAGTAACTATTCTTAGTACATGTATTTTTCAGTTTCGTAGCTTAACTTAATCTTGAACTAATAATTCTGAATAATCATGGAATGATTCGTAACTAGAGCAATAATTAGAGTTACTTATTGGGAAAAAATTCAAGTAGCCTTGGGAATGCTTACTAACCTATCTATAAGACTTGAGGACATACTCAAGGATTCGATACTAGAGAGGTAGTGCCTCGTATACGAGTATCCCAGACATACTGCATATACCAGACCCTAACACTCTGCCTACTGCAGGCACTGAATCCCTAGACCATACTCTGATACCATCTTTGTAACATCCCCGATCCGGGAGATGTTACTAGAAGGCAATAGGCCGTATTATCCCCCTAAGCCACTGACTTCCTAACTGTGAACAACACTGATACTCTTTCTCAATTCAAAATCTTATGTATGGGACCGTTGTCCAAACTTGGCAATGTGATATGCAAGTTCAACATTAATAGATGTATACTTAATAACACTCGCTTATAACTTTATTGATGTACATTTTAACTTTATTTAACGCCTACCACAATATTAATGACTGACACATGACTTCTATCTGACTCTAATTGGGCTATTTGTCTCTGACTTGACCTGGTGGACCCCATATACCAGTGACTGCCATCAATATCCATCCTCCCAAGCTCGTCCTCTATGAGCCTGCAAAACAAAACACTAGGAGGGGGGTTAGATCGTTTGAGCGATATAAATGAGTGGATAGTTTTATAAATAGGTACTAAAACATTTTTGAAAATACATGGTTCTAAAATCCAACTTATCTCAAATTTATCTTTTCGGAAATCTCTTTAATTAACTAAAAATAACTTCTTTCTTTCTGGAAAACTTTTCTGAAATATGCTTTTCTGGAAATCTCTTATAAACTACTTTTTCTGAAAACTTTATTTCTAGAAAAATTATCTATGGAACTATCTCTTAAATCTGTACCTGAAAACTATTTCTGAAAACTGATCTTCATTTCTGAAAACCTGACGTATGGGAGCATTACGTATCGCCGTCCTCATACGCCTATCTAGAGCTAGGAGTGCAAATCTATGACTTTGGGGCGTTACGTATCGCCGTCCCCCAAAGCATGCCACTACCTGTCCCTGAAACTAGTGGTCTTGGGGCGTTACGTATCGTTGTCCCCCAATCCACTAAACTAGAACTTGGGGTGCGGATCTATGTTACCCTACAATCTCTGAATCTAGGATCTAGGGGCATCTGTCATCCATAGTCTTTAACTAGGATCTGAGGGCGTTAAGTATCGTCATCCCCTTAGTTCTATACATGTGCACATGTCATCCGTCAATTCCATTTCTGTATCAAGTTACATGCTGAGGTGAGTTTTTCCCCCATGCCTCGAAAAATCACAAAACTGAAGCTAATTAAATCAAAACTTTCTTAAACATGCTTTTTCTTAAAACATCTGGAAGTAAATCTGGCTAACGCCCTATATACTGAAAAATAAGTCTTACATTAAAACATTTAAAAGAAAAGTAAGTTGAGAAAAGAGGTACACTAACTGGTTTAGAATCTGGCTGGCAATGTTTGTTTTATTGAAGGAAACTATGATTCCTTCGATGATCTTAACTTGCTTGGTTTTCTTCATCTTCTAAGCTTTCATTGGTTGCCAATCTGTTAGGGATATGTCCTATACCCAACTTATGGATAGGCTATATGTACATGTATTTGTAATATTTTCATTAATTAATAAAATGGTAATTTTTATTATACGTGTCTTACATAAATTATATGAATCATCAAACACTGTAATAAAGCCCTTTGAGTAATAAGACGATGGCTTCCATGCCTTATGCTAGAGTAAACCTTGGTCATTGAAATCGAACGACCATCTAATCAGAGGATAATTTATGTTCGATTAAATTATCACGATTCATTTCATTTCCAACTTGAGGGGAACCCAAAAGGTCACAAACAACAAAGTCGAAATCAGTGGTTAACAGTGCACAATACAAATTTAACAGCATATATGATTGCTGTAGGAATTGTTCATAAATGGTTCAATGTGTTTAATTATTAAACTGATCATTTATAAGGTTCCATAGTGGCTTAGCGATTGGTGAATGACGATAGGGGCACTTTGGGAATTGGAATAAATTAATTAATAAAACTAACAAAAAAACAAAAAAATGTGAATAGTAACATGAATAGTAAATTTTTTTATTTGTTATTTGTTTTGAATTCCAATTCGGTCCAAACTCTTATTAGGGTTTTATAATCATTAAACCACTAAATTAATATCCAATGGCTAAGATTAAATTAGCATTTATCCCACATCGGATTCTTAATTAATTTTGTTGTCTTTGGAGCACCTATATAAACCCAATGAATTCTTTACAAATTTTTGCACCAAACCTTTCATATCTTGGGTTTATATAAGTGAGAAACTCTAAAGTTTAAGAGTAAGTCACTGATTTTGAGGATCCTTAAGTCTAATTGACTAGAGGAACATCGAGTTAAAATTTTTGAGGTATTTGCCTAGGCTAGCACCAGGGGCAAAATACTCGTATACTCAATGCGTAGTCTTGCCGTTGAGTTTTGGCTTTGGTGTGTGCATCTTTGGAGGCCACACACTTGGGTGGCTCTTTGGAACGTGGAAGAGCTTGCTGATTTCGAGAAAAGCTTATAGATTAGAGGGAGGACTGGAGGAGTCTTCGGTTCAAGTAAGTCTTTTTCTTTCTTTATTTTAATTAGAGTTCTTATGATAGTTAGCATGTTTAGGTTTATGTTCTCTGCATGTTTTATGAGTTTTTATGCTTAGAATATATAATAACATGCCTAGGCTTGTAGAACAATCAAAACAAATGGGTCTTGGGCAAAGGGATAGTGGCATCATAATTTGATTTATTAAATTTTCCGCTACGCACTCGCGGTCATTTCCCAACAGTGGTATCAGCACGCCGTTTTTGTTTTGATTAGTTCTCTCTCATTTGAACTCGAAATTGGGTGTGTAAAATCTCGTTGGAAAGCCAACACATTGAACTTAATTATAGGCACAGGTTTTGCATGATTTGGTTAAGATTTGAATTGTGAAATTGCATTTAAATTTAATGCATCTGTAAAAAAAACGTGAATATTAAATTTATTTGATTAAAATAAAATGCAATATCATAATTAAATATTAATCAAAGTTATTTAATGCCTAAAATAATTCCAACATATTAAAACTCATATGCTTGGTGATTCTATGTATGATTAGAATTGGCATGATTATTTTAGGGTGCAAACATCTAAAGACTTTCCAAGGAAATAGAGAATGTATTGCTTATCCCTTAACTAAGTAATTATTCCGTGATGAACTTAGAGATTTATTACCTTTAAGGCTAATAAATATAAATCACTTGTTTATAATAAAAGACATTATAAAAGATACAAGTGGGGTGGGACCAAGGCATTAATAAAACTTTCCAAACTAAAGTTAATTTAACCAAAGGTATTACTAGAGTTAGATAATGATTTGGTGTCTTCCTTCACTCACTACCTTTTTATAGCCAAAAAGAAAAGCTGTGAAGACATCTAGATAATCATTTACTGAAAGCTTACCTTAAAGCATATTTAAAGTGTTCGACTAATTCGGAGGATACATATTCCTGTCACCAAGGCAATAAGAGCCTAAGAGGTAAGGGTATTTAAGAGAGTTCGCACCACCCTCCATCTAGGGAATTTTCAATGGAGGAATCCATTTGACAGTTAGTCACTTAAACTTGCTAAAATCCTCAATAATAATTTAAGTCTAAAATTTGCCTCCCATTGTAAAGTATAGACCCAAATGGCTTAAACCGTATTGGTAGGACTAGACTTTACCAGACTGACCAATACCAATTTGTCCCTAAATCGTACTATTGACAATGGTTTGACTTTTCTTAGTCATAAGACACAGCGACCCGTAGGCATGGTCTTATAACTTAGTGGCAAAGATTGGGTGTCCACGAGGACTAGCATAAGTTATGGCATGTTTGATTGCCCAACCCAATGATTAATGAATTATGATTTATATCATAAATTGGTTGGGAACCTACCTAATTATTGTATTTTATAACGACCGGCCCTTGTTGGGAAAATCTACGGTCCCGAGGATCGATTATCAAGTAAGAAACATAAGTGTGAATACACGAAAAAGTTGCGGAATACTTACATCGATCGATTGAGGTGATGCGGTGAAGAACCAAAACTTTTCTGCCCTCCTTGGAAGCTCACGGCAACATGCAGTTTTTGTGCTCTCCAATATTCGGCAATGGTGATCTCCATCAAGATCCAAGCTTTGTGTTGATTCCTTGCTCACAAGTGGGTTTCCTATCACCTTAGGATGACTCCTTTGTGTGATAGCACTCTTGATTTTGCATCAAAATCACCACATTTCTTCTCCTTGGCTCTCGGCAGTGGCCAAAACCAGAAGAGGAAAATAGCCCATTTTGGGAGTGAGACAGAGGGAGAAGAAGAGAGAAAGATGTGTGTTGGTTGGTTGTTACAATTGTGTATCTAATACACTAAAAGAAAGTCAAATACCAAAAAATGAAATAAAAGGTAAAAATATCTTTCATTCACCAACTATTGAGTGTCAAACACTCTTCCAACAACAACCATCACTATTTACTCAATCAAGTGACAAGATGTCACATCAATCAAATTGACAAGTGATTTGACGCTTGATGTGACTTACGGGCCGCACTTGAATTTAAAATGCGAGTACGCTCGCAAACACTCCCGGGCTCGGGTTCACTAATTCCAAATTAACGAATTTTCCGTTGCGACATAATTAAATAATTATGTCTAGCAAAATCAGTATTCATGTCGCTAACGAATTAATTCTAAATTAACTCGTTCCCCGAATTAATTCTAAATTTAATTCAGCGTCGAAATCCAATTTCGTATAATATATCGAATATATTATTTTATTGATTAATTCCAAATTAATCGTTTTCTCTCTTTAATGATATTTTATCCCAGATAAAATATCTCCGTAATTAATCCCAGATTAATTTTCTCTCTTAACTAATTAATCCTAGATTAATAAAGTGCGATTCATACGTCATCGGTGAATCTTCGGGAAGCGACCCATGAGATCCCCGGATATGTTGACAGTAAATCCGGTCGTCGGACTATCCGAACACGTACGTACCTAGTACTACGTTTTTACCGATTTACAAGACAAGGTTGGCTTTTAGCAAAGCGTCATGCCTACCCAATTCTCTAGAAATATCCTTACAGGAATATGTGATCTATATCAGGCGTAGTATACGTAGTATTGCGTATTTGGATCCAGTATCGGATGTCACGTGCTAGGCCTGGGGCTGGAATTATGTCTGCACCATACGAAGCACATATCGGATCTCTGGTAACTAGTCTCCATAATCGGATAAACATGACCTAGTCATTTTATCCCGATGACTACAGTAGATAAGAGAACCAGTTTCGTATCCTACGTGACCATCATCTCCACTATGACTAGAGTGATACTTCCATCTCGAAATCACACCCAACACATTACGATTCTCAATATAACCAGTAGAGGCGTACACATAACCTGTTAAAGCCCTGGACGACCTAAAACCAAAGTATATTGATTGTCGCAAGTATTAGCGGTGTAAGTCTCAGGTTAAGACCAAATACACCTACCCTGATTCGGACTTCCATAAACACATAGTCATACTACCAATGGAATTCCAAGGGGTCTATCTAGAGCGAAGCTATTTTCCGTACCATCGGTAAAACACAACCTCCTACTACACTTGCATGAGTGTCATATACCCAAATATATGAGAACTATGTTGTTATGCCCTCACAACGCGCACAAGTGTAATACTAGTCTTTTACGCATTATCGATGTCCATTCTCGATAATACTCTGACTAGGGATATTTAATGATTAAACCTTCGTGGATTGATACTGTCTCATATCATCTCAATCCAGGAACTAATCATATGGACCTTCTATCATTTATATATCTTGGTGATCTAATCACAAATGATAAAAGAGCAATTTCCTTTGTCACATAGTTAATTTGTACAACAACACCATGATCTGTACAAATAGTGACGCTATGGGTCATAACTGTCCAACAATCTCCCACTTGGCCTATAGCCAGACACTCGAGTGTCTTACACCCGAACTATGTACGGTTCGCTCCAATTACTGAGAAAATACTTTCGTCAGCGGATTTGCATGACTATCATCTGATGTGATTTATTCGATCATCACATCGCCACGATGTATGATCCGAACGAATCAGATGAATAGTCGAAGTATATATCTGGATCGTTGATGAGACCATTAATTCTTTAGCCTGCAATGTAGCCTAGCTCAGCTGTTAACATAACTATATCTAATCTAATTAGATTTGTTATTAATCCAGAAGGCTTCTATTACTGCCTCAGCTGCAGTAATAATCCATTTTTGTTGTTTATCCGGTAATAGTATCTTGCTTGGAAGATTTCCAGCTCACTGTTCTGTTATTCAAACTTTATAGTACCGTTCTTATGACTTATAGTCGTTTTATCGGTTAGGAAACTTGCAACGGTGAACCCAGTCACTTCAAGTTCTCCTTCTCCATAGTTTAAGACAGCATCCTTAGTTCCTCTAAGATACTAAAGGATGTTTTGAACATCAATCCAATGACTATCACTTGGATTGGCCTGATTGTGAATCCATGTGCTCAAAGCATATGAGACACCAGGTCACGTACATTTATTTCAATGTACGAGTTCTCAGAGAGTGCTAACAACTTTAAATCTATCCCAGTAGATCTTTATTCCTAGAATAAAGGTTGTTTCTCCCAAGAATTCTATGGAGAATTTTTCTTGAAAGACAAGCTTTCACCGATTATATTTATGGGAATATCATTTCCAAGAAATGACATGTCATTATTACTTAGGACTTTCAATATCAGTGCGCTCCCACTAACCTCCTTATATACACAAGAATCATTTTCGTTTTAAATTAATCATACACCATTATGATTACATCAAAACGATAATTCCAAGAATGTTATGCTTGCTTCAATCCATCCATGGATCGAATAACCTGCAAACCTAGTTTGCTTGTTATGGTACGAAAAAACCGTCAGGATGTTGTAAACTTCCTCCAAAATGTTTCCTTTAAGGAAAACGGTTTTGGCATTCAGCTGCCACATTTCATAAATGAAACATGCAGCATTTGCAAGCATTATCCAAATGGATTTACCATGGCAACAGGTAAAAGGTTTCGTCGTAATCGACACAATGTTGATAACGATACCTTTTCGCTACAAGCCTAGCTTAGTGCGTTGGTATTTTGCCTTCCACGTATGTCTTCCTTGAAGACTTATATAGTACCAATACGCACAATGTCTTGCGGTACAACAACTAGTGTCTAAACATAGTTGGTATACATGGAATCCATTTCGGACATCATGGCAATTTTCCATAATAGGGAGTCGATACCTTGTATCACTTCCTCATACGTAGTCAGTTCGTATTCCTCAATAAGATTGATATCTTTATGAGGTGAGATCAGAAACCCATGCCCTAGGTTGTTTTCTGACTCTCTCCGACTTACGCGGTTCTTGTGTATTCGAAGATTATTGGTATAGTTTCATCCTTGATGAACTATTTGTGTTCCATTAAGGACTCGGTGCCTAGAACAGTATTACTCTGATTTTCATCAAGTTTTACTTTCCTCCCACTTACCACTGCATATAGGTATTCCTCTTAGGAAAAACCGCATGGTGAGCAATAATTACATTGTTCTCTTGTGAGTTGTATAAGTACTATACTTTGGTATCCATAGGATAACCTACAATTAGGCACTTATCCGATTTGGGTTCTAGTTTGGTATCATCAAAACATATGCCTAGAATACCCAAATCTTCAAGAATGAGAAACCTGGTTTCTTTCCTGTTCATATCTAATATGAAGTCTGTCAAACAGATTTTTATGGAACCTTATTCAAAATAAGTTTTGCACTGTTTATGCGTATCCGTTGAAGGAAATGGTAGCTCAGAGCGACTCATGATTAACCTTATCATGTCCAACAAAATTCGATTTCTCCGTTTAGACACACCGTCAAACTGACGTGTTCCGGGAGGAGTCCTCATTGAAAGAATACTATACTCTTTCAAGTATATGAGAAACTTATTGCTTAAGTATTTTCATCATGGTCTAACCGTGATGTTTTAATACTTTAGCCTATCTGTTTGTCTATTTCGTGTCGAAACTCTAAAAGTTTCCGATTTGTGTTTCAAAGGAAATATATAACCATAATGCGATGCCACATCCGTAAAGGTCACGAAATATTCATATCCACATCTAGCCTAGCTAGACATGGGCCCACTTACTTCACTATGAATAAGGGCTAACAGATCGGTGGCACTTGCACTTTTACCAAGTAAATAGTGTTTTGAATAGAATCAAATCCGTAGACATTATTTGAATAGAATCAAATCCATCCTAGTATCCACTCTTCGAAAGTGTGGATATACGAGTCTTGTTTAATTGTGTCCCAGACAACAATGCCACAGCTAAGTCTCTTCTGATCAAATCAGTTTGAGCTATTTGTTTGTCATGTTGTATGTTTGAGATTTATTTATATTCAAAATATAAATTCTGTTATTCACATCTAATGTGTTTATCTCAATATCATATTTATATAATAAAACACTTTAGTGTCGTAGAATATAAAGGTACACCCGCAACGGGTTAAACCCTGATACAGAGATAATGTTTCTAGTCAAACTAGTTACATTTTAACAGTTTCCTAATTTAAGTACACACCCGAAGGGTGGTTCCTAAAGTTAGGTATCTACGATTAAAACAGCGACTTCCGTCCCGTTTCCAATTCGCAGATAAATCTCATCTGAAGTCAGTATCCTGCTTGTAGCAGATTCTGCACAACAGTACATATTTATGTACCACACTAAGTATTTAAAATCCAATTTTAATACTAGTAGTGAACATTTTATGACAAACATATTTGAAGTCGGAGTCTTACACCGTCTTCAATTCCTTCATGTCTGCCTTGTCCAAACGGTAGTCACGCTTCCGCGATCCCGTTTGACACAATTTAGGCAGACATTTTGGGATATGTCCTTTATCTTCCCAGAAGATTCTAATGACTTTGCCTTTGCCTCTTTTCCACACCCAGAAGCCTATGGCCAAGCCTTGGCCTTCCGGAATGTCGAAGTAAGGTGTGCCCTTGCGCTTCTTGCCTAATTGCAAACTTTGGCTTTGACTCCTTGAGTATAGCCATTAACTCTCCAAGAGTTTTCTATTGCAATTTAGTACTTCAAAGATCTAAAAATAGATCTATGAAGATCCTTCAATTTCATTATCATACTTTAAGGATCTAATCCTTAGTTCTGATTAAGAAATTAAGGAGTCTATTTTGGCAAGCTTAATGGATTAAGCACTAAAGTTATCATCACATGAATATTCCAAATATCATGCTCTACTATTTTCTTAACTCCAGGCTTAGGCCTAAGATGTTATTTTATCAAATAAAGTAACTTCTTAGTTTCCAGGACCATCCTGAAATTTTATTCCCAATTTGAAAATTAAAGTCGTTTAAATACATTTTCTCCCAGGATTATGTTTTAAACACTAATCTTTCAATTATCTTGATTACTATAGTCCAACTATCCAATCAACGATTTTAGGTACTATTGATTATAATGATTACTATAGTCTAACTATATAATCAACTATAATTTAATAGGTTAATTCAAATATATTGATTACTATAATCCAATTATAAAATCAAGTATTAATTGAAATAATTTGAATACAGTCCAATTATTTAATTAAAACAACATTAATTATTAGTCCAACTAATAAATAATTTATTTGACGAATAATTTGTGAATGAGCGAGTATGGCAAGTAACTAAACGAATATTACAAATTTAATACTTGCCTCCCACTATTTTTCGGCGAGCCTCTAACCCTCTGTCGAGTACTCGGGAAAGTTTGTTTCCTAGTGGGCTAGGATCCCGTTAAATAACACACAATCTTGACTTTGGCCAACAAATTGTATGATAATTAACTAGGTAGATCTCTAAGATCAATTGGATCCGATCCAATTCCTAGATCCAGTAGGGGGACATCCAAGTCCGAAACATATATGTTATATATGCCAATATATCCAATATATTACCTAACCTTTTTCCTCTGAATCAACTAAGCCTTGGCTTTGGCACAACAAACTTAGTGATCCCAGTTAAGCGGAACCCATTGACCTTGGAAAGCTTCGTAATCAATGTCGATGGACAAGAAGTGATCTTGACTTTGGCCAACAAATCACAACTTGGACAAGACACCAATATGGAACAAAGCTCTCGTGATTCAAACACATCCTCGACGGACAAAGGTCTTGACTTTGGCCAACAAACCAATGCCGGTCTTAGATCTTGAGTAAGAATCACTCAATGGAAGGAAAAACGCTTAATATTTTATGAGGGTTTTTCGCGTGCAAATTGGCAACCAATTTATTATCTTTGTTAAGGTCTCATCATCATACACCCTTAAACATGCATTCTAAACACATAATAAGGCGCATATAAATAAATAATAATGATATGCAGGTGGATACTTTACACATTGTTCCTAGAATAAATCTCTCTATTTACTCTCTCCCGCTAGCACAAGTATTACTTCTACCCGTTACATAACACTTCTAAAGAAACCTCATTTACATTTAGGGGAATACGTGAGAAGAGAAATACAAAGAGTATGGAGGTAATAGGCTGGACACGCAGGTCCAATTAATAAATTCTAAATTTATTACAATAATTTCAAAAATTGCCACACCCATCTAATATCCATCTGATATACATTATTCATGCATCGCAACCATGTATTCACACAAGCATGTTATTAATCAATCTAATCCAATTAATTAATCTGATAATTAATGACCATCCAATGTTCAAACAACGATTTGATTTTGCGCGAGTCCAACTCGTTTTGCTAATAAGTACTCAAAGTACTAATTCTTGAATTAAATTAAACTACAACATTAAATCCAATTTAATATGTATTTAATACTAATTCACTATTTAATTCCAAATTAAATATTACACTTTATTAACGAACCTTTACGACTTAAATTCCAATTTAATCGTTACGGGTCTCAAAGCCCGATTAACATCCAATGTTAATTTAATTAAAGTCCAATGGGCTTTTAATTAATTTCTTAAGGCATGGACTTTTGGTCAACTTGGGTCAAACCCAATAACCAAAGCCCAATCAAGGAATAACCCCATAAGCCTAGAAATCAATTTAGGCCATTAGGCCCAATTAATAAATTAAGGTCCATTAAGTCATAATTGGACTTTATGGAAACAGTTTTGGGCCCAATTGGATCCAACCAATTTAGCCTAAACCCATCTTGGTCCAACCAAGCCCATTAAGCCCAATAACAACTTTTGAGCCCAATTTCCAAAATTAGCCCAATTAATTAAATCACAAAAAATTCCAAATTTCATAATTAATTAACCAAAGTGTAATTCCATAATTAATCACCCAAATCAATATTTCCAAAACATCAATTAGCCTAATTAATTATGCTCATGATCAACAATTAGTGTCCAACATAATTGATCAAAAATCAAACCCATTTACCATGTTATATTGTCTTGGAAATTAGGGATTTATATGTCCAATTTTAAATCCAATCCAATTGAATCCAATTCAACATTAAATCAACATTCCCAATTGATTTCAAGTCATCCAATGAATCAAAAATCAAAAATTCCAAGACATATTAGGGCACATCATTCTCGGCCAAGCCTCAATTTTGGGCAAAAATTGTTCCAAACAATATTTCATGAAATTGATCCAATCAAACTTCAATTAAACATCATTTAAGCATACTCAATCAATTAATTTAACCAAATCATGCTCAAAATCAATTTACCCAATTTTAACCCTAAATTCAAGTTTCATGCTTTAACTTGCTCTGATACCATTGTTGGGAAAATCTATGGTCCCGAGGATCGATTATCAAGCAAGAAACATAAATGCGAATACACGAAGAAGTTGCGGAATACTTACATCGATCGGTTGAGGTGATGCGGTGAAGAACAAAAACTTTTCTGCCCTCCTTGGAAGCTCACGGCAACATGAAGTTTTTGTGCTCTCCAATATTCGGCAATGGTGATCTCCATCAAGCTCCAAGCTTTCTGTTGATTCCTTACTCATAAGTGGGTTTCCCTATCACCTTAGGATGACTCCTTTGTGTGCTAGCACTCTTGATTTTGCATCAAAATCACCACATTTCTTCTCCTTGGCTCTCGGCAGTGGCCAAAACCAGAAGACGAAAACAGCCCATTTTGGGCGTGAGAGAGAGGGAGAAGAAGAGAGAAAGATGTGTGTTGGTTGGTTGTTAAAATTGTGTATCTAATACACTAAAAGAAAGTAAAATACCAAAAAATCAAATAAAAGGTAAAAATGTCTTTCATTCACCAACTATTGAGTGTCAAACACTCTTCCAACCACAACCATCACTATTTACTCAATCAAGTGACAAGATGTCACAGCAATCAAATTGACAAGTGATTTGACGCTTGATGTGACTTGCGGGCCGCACTTGAATTTGAAATGCGAGTGCGCTCGCAAACACTCCCGGGCTCGGGTTCGCTAATTCCAAATTAACGAATTTTCCGTTGCGACGTAATTAAATAATTATGCCTAGCAAAATCACTATTCACGTCGCTAACGAATTAATTCTAAATTAACTCGTTCGCCCGAATTAAATTCTAAATTTAATTCCGCTTCGAAATCCACTTTCGTTTAATATATCGAATATATTATTTTATCGATTAATTCCAAATTAATCGTTTTCTCTCTTTAATGATATTTTATCCCAGATAAAATATCTCCGTAATTAATCCCAGATTAATTTTCTCTCTCAACTAAATAATCCCAGATTAATAAAGTGCGAGTCATACATCATCGGTGAATCTTCGGGAAGCGACCCATGAGATCCCCGGATATGTTGGCAGTAAATCTGGTCGTCGGACTATCCGAACACGTACGTACCTAGTACTACGTTTTTACCGATTTACAAGACAAAGTTGGCTTCTAGCAAAGCGCCATGCCTACCCAATTCTCCAGAAATATCCATACAGGAATATGTGATCTATGTCAGGCGTAGTATACGTACTATTACGTATTTCGATCCAGTATCGGATGTCACGTGCTAGGCCTGTGGCTGGAATTGTCTCTGCCCCGTACGAAGCACGTATCGGATCTCTGGTAACTAGTCTCTATAATCAGATAAATATGACCTAGTCATTTTATCCCGATGACTGCAATACATAAGAGAACCAGTTCCGTATCCTACGTGACCATCATCTCCATTATGACTGGAGTGATACTTCCATCTCGACATCACACCCAACACACTACGATTCTCAATATACCCAGCAGAGGCGTACACAGAACCTGTTAAAGCCTTGGAAGACCAAAACCAAAGTATATTGATTGTCGCAAGTATTAGCGGTGTAAGTCTCAGGTTAAGACCAAATACACCTACCCTGATTCGGACTTCCATAGACACATAGTCATACTACCAATGGAATTCCGAGGGGTCTATCCAGAGCGAAGCTGTTTTCCGTACCATCGGTAAAACACAACCTCCTACTACACTTGCATGAGTATCCTATACCCAAATATATGAGAACTATGTCGTTATGCCCTCACAACGCGCACAAGTGTAATACTAGTCTTTTACGCATTATCGATGTCCAATCCCGATAATACTCTGACTAGGGATATTTACTGATTAAACCTTCGTGGATTGATACTGTCTCATATCATCTCAATCTAGGAACTAATCATATGGACCTTCTATCATTTATATATCTTGGTGATCTAATCACAAATGATAAAAGAGCAATTTCCTTTGTCACATAGTTAATTTGTACAACAACACTATGATTTGTACAAATAGTGACGTTATGGGTCATAATTGTCCAACAGCCCTAGTCGGAGTTATGAAATGATGATAATGGGATCATTGCCCACAAGAAATCCATCATATTGGGGTTAATGTGATTTGCTTAAAATTTTAAAACAATTGAGTAGGAGCAACTTCATAATATTAAAAGCCCATGTTATTATGAAACATTAATGAAAACATATTCCTAATTTTAACATTCTCTCTTAACAGGTGGGTTAAAATATTTCACAAACATTCAAATGGCAAATAGAGTATCACTTCGTTCCATCCTTGATGAGCATAAGCTCAAAAGGGACAACTACAGTGACTGGTTTAGAAACCTTAAAATTATTTACGACAAGAAAATATTTTCTATGTTCTTGAAAGACCATTTCCCCCTGAACCCGCAGAAGATGCTGACTAAAATACATTTGATGCTAGGAAGAAACACGTCGATGATGATGAGCAAGCAGTTTGCATAATGCTTGGCTCTATGTCGGACGAACTTCAGAATGCTCACGAAGATATGGATGCTCAAACCATCATCTTTCACTTCAAGGAGTTGTATGCAACTTCCGTTCATACTGTTAGTGGACATGTGCTTAAGATGATTGGCCACATTGAAAAATTGGCCAACCTCGGGTTTATCATGGATCATGAGATAGGTCATGATCTAATTCTTCAGTCCTTACCAAAATATTTCTCTAACTTTATTATGCAGTTTCATCTGTCTGATAAAGAAGCTAGTTTAGCAGAATTGCACAATCTGATAAAGCAAGAAGAGAAAGACATGAAACCGGAGCTTAAAACCTCCGTCATGCTTACGGGTACGGACCTGAAGCCACGAGGCCCAAAGAAAAATAAGGGCAAGGCCAAGGCTCCAGATCACCTAAAGCCCAATGGTAAGGTGGAGAAGAATAAGGGAAATGGGAAATGTTTCTTTTGTGGAAAGAAGGGTCATTGGAAGAAAGACTGTAGATCCTTGAAAGCCAAGGAAGCTAGGGAAGCCCAAGAGGCCAAGAAGCCCAATGCTTCAGGTATGTTGTATATGATTGAATAATATTCTCAAAACTCTGAATCTTCTACTTGGGTGCTTGACATCGGTTGTGGGACTCACTTGTGTAACAATGTGTAGGGCCTGAGAAACAATAGGAGACTCTGTCATGGGGAGGTTGACTTACGCATAGGTAATGGAGCAAAACTGGTTGCATTGTGCGTGGGGACTTATTCATTAGTTTTGCCGAATGGTTTAATTTTAAACTTAGAAGATTGTGTTTATGTACATTCTCTAGTAAAGAACATCATTTCAATTTCTTCTTTATATAATAAAGGCTTTTCATGCCTAATAAGTTGTAATGAATGTTCTATTTATTTCAATGAAATAAAATATAGAGATGGTATTTTGAATAATGGTATCTATGTCTTACAAACTAACAAAGAATGTTCAACCTCTAATATATACAACTTTAACTCGAATAATCTCAATGAATCACTTCTATGGCACAGTCGCTTAGGTCATATCAATTAAACAAGATTAACTAAGCTACATAAGGATGGGTATTTCAGACCCTTCAAATATGAACCTTATGGAACTTGTGAGTCTTGTTTACTTAGTAAAATGACCAAATTACCCTTCAAAGGTAAAAGACAGCGTGCAGTGGAGACATTAGAACTCTTACACTCTGATGTATGCGGACCAATGTCAATCATCGCCAGAGGTGGATTCTCCTACTTCATTACCTTTATCGATGATCACTCACGATATGGGTATGTGTACCTTATGCGGTACAAATCTGAAGGCTTTGAGAAATTCAAAGACTTCAAAGCTGAAGTAGAAAACCAGCTTAATAAAAGTATTAAGTCACTAAGGTATGACCGATGTGGTGAATACTTAAGCAACGAATTTTAAGATTACTTGAGAGAAAATGGCATTGTTTCCCAGTGGACTCCTCCGGGAACTCCACAGCATAATGGGGTCTCCGAAAGGAGAAATCGGACATTATTAGATATGGTCCGATCAATGATGCCAGGCACAGATCTACCTCTTTCATTTTGGGGTCTTGCTTTAGAAACTGCAACACTACTACTAAACCAGTTCCTTCCAAGAATGTTAGTCAAACACCATATGAGTTATGGTCTGGGAAACGTCCTAGTATTAGTTATCTAAGAGTTTGGGGATGTGACGCATATGTTAAGCTCACACAAACTAACAAAATCGATGATAGGGCAATTAAATGTAAGTTTGTAGGATATGCCTTGAACTCAAGAGCATACATGTTCTACGTCCCAAATGAACAAAGAACATTTGTCTCACGAAATGCTAAATTTCTAGAGAATGAATTCCTTCTCAAGAAATATAGTGGGACTAGACTTGACCTCGATGAGATACGAGAAGAACAAACTAACATAGAACTAAACCGTAGGCCCCTCAAAAGGACAACGACGGAACAACCACAAGATTATGAACTTAGAAGGTCTGGTAGGGAAAGATATGAGCCTGAAAGATATGGTATACATATTGATGAGGAACATGATCAGGTCATTGATAGAGAGCGTATGAGTAGGATCCATTATGCTTCAGTAATAGGATCGATCATGTACGCCATGCTATGTACAAGACCTGATGTCTGTTATGCTCTTAGCATAACGAGCAGGTATCAGGCAAATTCTGGTGAGCAACACTGGGCAGCTGTCAAAACAATCCTCAAGTATTTGAGAAGAACTAAGGATGTATTCATGACATACGAAGATTGTTCTGAGATGAAAGTCATTGGTTACTGTGATGTGAGCTTTTTGACCGATAGGGATGACAATAGATCACAAATAGGATATTTGTTTACTTTGAATGGCGGTGTTGTCAATTGGAAAAGCTCAAAGCAGTCAACTACAACGGACTCCACCACTGAAGCCGAGTATATTGCATTATCTGAGGCAGCTAAAGAAGCAGTCTGGATAAATAAGTTCATCACGGAGCTGGAAGTGCTTCCCGCGATAAAGAATGGTGTCACGATGTACTGTGACAACACGGGCACCATTGCTCAATCAAAGGAACCAATGCCCTGTTGGGGTTGGTGCTTAGAGCGCCAATCCGGACCGTATTTATGTCTGATTCATGAATACGAACATCCCATTTTCCATAATATTACTTTCTTTATGGTTACACCTCTTGTTTTTATATACGTATTCGATCTGATTACGATTAGATTGAAACTAAATGTGGTTTAGTGATATGTATATATTAGACAAAGGCCCGATAATATATAATGTAGTACACAGTTACAAAGCTAGTTTGTAATTGACAATGGGAAGTGTCACTACTAAATGTATAATATCAAATACTGTTCCTGGTCAAGATTCACTAACACGGGTCGGTTAGTCAAATCTGTTGAGACCAGTACATGTCGTATATCGAGACTTGGTTCGATGGTTTTTCCCAATGAACCATGAGTCTAGGGAGACTCGTATAGACGTGTAGGTGTTTATAATGGATAAACATTGAACGACTCACCGAAGATTCTTAATAGATAGTACACCAACGTCAATACGAATCTTCTCGGGTTGAGTAGCATAGTGGTCCTTCGACTTGAGATACCACTGTGGATGTATGAGACATCCCCCACACTTAGATGGTAGTCACGTCACCGATCTATTTAGATCAGACATCCGCCTGTTCGTTGGGTGTGGACTGATCCTCAGGATATCCAGTGTGTATTAAGATAGGATCTGTTAGTTCTGTGTACAGAGCATAGGTAGTCCATATATAATTAGCAGTCTGTTAAATCTGTGGCCACAGTATACTTCAGAAGTAAGTTTCGAATGTTATTTAGAGATTACTGATAGATACGTCGACGGGATAATACCTAAAGAGATTTGACGTTTACATCTATATCTCTGGGATTATCCGGATACCTATGACGGAGGGATTATACATATGCAATGACCTCGACCTGTATGATTCAGCTAGTTTATTTGTGGTCGTCATAATTTACGGGTGGGTAAATTATGGACACGAAATTGGATTTTGTGACGGATATACCTGAATCTAGAGAGTCTCACTAATGAAATATACTCGTAGAGCACTAGGGCGACTTTTATGAATAATGATGATTATTTATAAATCGTTTAATAGTTAAACGAAAAATACATGCAAACGGGTCGAACCGTCATTTCATAATTAATGTGTATTTGTATTTAATATATGATATTATTAAATACACATTAATAAATTGTCAAATAAAGGTATTTGACATATATCATTAATATATGTATTTGAGATATTTAAAGTAAATATAATACATATATTTGAGATATTTGTATTTAATTAATTATTTAATTATTTAATTGTTAAATGATTAATATAATTAAAATATAAATATCTCACCAAATGATAAAGTTAGGAAATTATTATAAGTGTAAATGTTTGACTTTACATTAAAGGAAAATGTTGTCAAATTGGATTTGACTTCCTTGGATATTCATTTTAAATTGTTAAAATTAAATATCAATTACCTTTAATTTATTATAAATTTCGGCCTACACCTAAAATGAATATAAGTGTTATATTTTTTGAGTTGCAATTGTTGACTTACTTTATTTCATTAAAAATTTGATGATTACAAGTGCAAGTTGACAAGTTGTAAACTTTAAATGAAACCAAAAATATCTAGGTATTAATATTACCTCAAATTCGGCCAAGGGCTTAAATTTGTGAGTATATATTGTTTTGTTTTCATTTTTTAGGGTTAGATAAAAGGTCATTAGATACAAAAGAAACACAAAAGTGGTTGAGAGAAAAGTTTGAAGAAAAGAAGGAAAAGCTTGGAAATCTTAAGGTTTTGTAAGTTTTCTTTCAAATCTTCCAACATGAAAAATATTTCTAACATGCTTAGCTTCATCTTGTGTTTCTTTGATGTTGTCTCTCTACTTATATTTTGTGTTTTAATTGTTGTGAACTTGAATGAAAGATATGTGTATGTAAATAGCCTTGAAATGGTTTCAAAGGCTTACTTTTGATTCTTTGAAAATCAAAGTTGCCATTCTAGAGTTAGTAAGCCACTCCTTGGTGACCTAGAATTGTTCTAGAGTTATTTCAAAGTGGTGAGGCTTGATTGGTGAAGTATTGAATGGATTAAAGTGTTGGATTTTGTAAATTTGGTGAAATTGGACAATTTGATGAAATTGAAAAATTAGGGTTCATAACCCTCTCCAAATTGGGGTTTTTCATATAGGTGATGTATTATGGTATGAATATGATGCATGTAAAATTTTAGGTTGATTGGATTTGATCTTGGCATGTTTTGAACGAAAGGGACCAAATTGCAATTAATTGGAAATTTTGGGGTGCTCACGGCAATTGCTCAAAAATTGGGAATTTGTGTGAAATCTGATTTTGATGCATTAGATGTGTTGAAAAATATTTTAGAAATGATTTAGAATCATCCAAAATTGTATTTGACAACTTTTGGACTAAAATGATCAATTTACAAAGTTTTGGGGCAATTCGGTAATTACCAAGAAAATTGATCTCTTGTGTAATTTTTCAGAATTTGATAATTGGATAATTAAATAAATAAGTTTATTTGATTGATCCGAGAAAAATTTTTGAAATCGGAAAATTTTGATTTTCCGCGATTCCGCTGTGTTACTGTTATTCCCCCTTAAAACCCCAGCAAAATGGTATCAGAGCGAGTCTGATTCTGGACACCCCGATATGATTAGCCCTTTAAAATCTAATTTTTGTTCTTTTCTTTACTTGATACATGCATGCTTTCATTTAATTTGATTAAATTTAAAGTGTATGACACTTTATGGAATATCCCCGCTTAATAAGGTTTTAAAGTAACTGGTATTTGGAATACTTGTTTCTTGGTCCGTCTTGTCAATACGGTTTATAAATATTTTTCCGTGACTACATCCGAGACCGTGCCTCTGCTGTGAGGGTGTAGCCGATAGAGATTTATTTATGTTGGATGTATATAAGATACTAGATAAATTCAAGCGAAAGCGGAATCCTGAACGTGCCCTAGCTGTCAGGGTTACGCAAGTAACTTGAGTTTATCATTGACGAGTTTAACCTTGGTATGTTCCTTGTGGCTCCTTGCCTGCCTTAGCAGCGACAACGAGAAACGACCAGGACCGGAAACCCAGGAGTCACTAGTGAGTGATTGACAATGAGCTGTCTACCTGTGAATATATGTAGGCGAGACCGTGCCTCTGCTGTGAGTCGAAATATATTCATGGGGTCCTCTTCCCATTATGGAATTCGATTTAATTATTGAATTCTCATTTTTCCGTTGGGGATTACAGTATTACGTAAAATATTGGGAGGCACTGCTAAGTTTAAAAATTCCTTAACTTAGGCAGTGTGTATTATTATGGAAATAACCGCTTGTTTGTTTTCCTTAATCTATATTAGATAGAATTAAAATTTTAATTCACTGCACACATATTTTGATATGTTATCTGACTTGACTCTTGGTTGCAGTTATTCTAGAATAGGTTCTAGTTTCTACTAGACTAGGATATTATTAGATTGGTCTAAACCATCGGGAACTATTATTCCGATTTTCTTCAAAAATCAAGATGGTTAATGACTTAGTTTCTAAGTCATGATAGATAATCTAGATAGATATCCCTTTTAGGATATAATACTTTAGAGAGAATAGTTTCTTATGCAGTAAGAATTGACTTGAATTAGTTCATGTCTCGAGATTCTTGACTGGTATTAAGAAAGCCCCATTAGGTATTTGTTTATCTAGTAATGACGTTTCTTAGCTTTAATGACCTTTAGAGGCAATGTGTCTGACACAATTTGCTAATCAATTATTTGCAATTGTTGTGAATAGTTGAATGTAAATAGTAAAGCTAAAGAAAGGAGATGCGTATAGTTGTGTATAGAAAATATCGATTTTCACAATACTACAACTATAGATCTCCCATCTAGTCATTAAAAATATTAGTTAACGATTGTTTTGATATTTGATATCGGAACTCGCGACTATTGGATAGTTACTTGTTCTTTATAAACAATTGTTATATATTTTAAATATAACTAGTAGTGTCATTGACGTAGAGATAAACATTAAGAAAAATTATTCGGTAAAAGTAAATAATTTAGAACGGTGCTTTATGAGTTTAATCACTTAAGCATTAGATGTTTATTCCATATGGTAAATGATGGTTTGATACAAGATCACACCACACATCCTTATCCATTTAATGAATATTGTATTCAGGAAGGTGATTAAGATCTCATTTAACCAATGATTGTCATTGGACCACCAGATTTATTTAATTGATACATTGGATGTATGTAGTTTAATAAATTGTAATTGCTTAAAGTAGTTTTCTTTACTTCGTAACTTAGTTTATGAATTGTCATAACTTGGTTACGTGTTTCTAAAAGAACACATATTGAACGTCTTGAAATGATCAAGAACTTTCAATCTGTTCTGATGAAACGTAGATTGAACATTTTTGACTTGTTCAAATATATTCAATCTAAAGTTTTTTAGAGAACTCTATCCTCAAAATTCATTACATGTCTTTGAACTGTTCAAAGATTTTTGATACGATCAAACATATGAATTTAAAGCAATTAGTTGTAAGGTTATTCAGTGGATATGATTATTATTCAATATTATTCTTCCACGATTCCATCTTGATGGAATTGAGTAGTGGGAGCAGTTGAATCTTATATGATTTGATTCGTTTGATATTGAATGTTACCAAATTAGTTTCAATACTCTTGGGGTTATGCTCCAGTAACACTAGTTCATTTTTTTAATTTAGGTTCCATTAATTTCTACAATTACATATATGATATGTATAGGTAGAAAATCTGAATCTTGAAAAGTTTGAGATTTGAATATTTCTTTTATATAATAGTTATATAATGGAAATTACTTACACCTTGGAGGTATAAGTAAAAGTTTATTGTTTATTCTGTTTAATATAATATTGTATTCTATTTAATAGAATATCTTTCCTACGATCCTAAGTAATAAAATTGTTTTATTACTTGGTGTGTAACATCAGATGTTAATTATTGTAGAAAAGACTTGACTTATTGAAGTCAAATGTGAGAATGATAAATTATAAATGGAACTACGTAATTAATAAGATGAAACAACCCTTATACATCTTCTATATAAGTCTAATAGGATATCTGAATCATTTACGAGTATTTGATACTTAATGGTTCTGTTGTTTTCTTACCGAAGAAAATTATCCTATAACTTATAATGGAAGCGATATTTGATATCGATTCCGGAAGTTCATCATTGAACCATAGATCTAAGATTGTTCGTAGCTTACTATGATCAAGTTTTGAACTTGATTAAGCTTTAATTATGAATTAGTTCATGAATTGTGCTAATTGTTTGCGCAGCAAAAGCAGTGTGAGCTTATTAAAGGTTTGACCTTTATAGTATGACAGTGAGAAAAGTTATACTCAGCAAACTATTATAGATTCTGAGAAAACTTGTCTCTAGTCATGCTAATTGAACAATTAAAGATATATTGGTTAATGTTGATATTGAACTGTGCATTTTAGCTAAAAAAATGCAAAGTGGCATTTTTTGAATGACTTATTCAGATAAGATATCAGTTGTGATTTCTTTGTTTGAAGAGTTCATTCTGGAATAGCCTTAGAGTTTGTGTTCTGCTGAGATCGCAGTTTAGTGTGCTAGCTTATAGAGCCTATTGTAGACTCGGGTAAGTCTTCCGGAAATCCGTGTTCTATATTTTTGACATTAGTCAGATTGTCTCATCTTGTCAAAGTATAGAGGATACATATGTGATTAAAGGGTTAGTGAGAGCGTACAAATTACTTTCTAGTGTATATATCCTACAAAAGGTTTACCTAAGTCTTTTTTACTCTGTGAAAGCAATGAGAGTAGTCTCTATTATATTTAATATAAATTTTATATAAGATATAAAACTAAGAGACTTGTGAGATACTCATATTATTCGTACATTAGATATGATCTAATAAAGGACATAACTAGGCTATCTGTATGACAGTTAGTATAACTGTTGGACAGTTATTGTGTGTCTTATATAAAGTATTCATCTTTCGTAAATGATGATTCCTTTTTCGAAAGAGATATTGATTAGAATGTCTAATCAATCTTATGTATCATTTGATGATGACATAATAAATACTTTATTACATGCGATTATAGATATCGATTTAATCGTAATTGTTACGAGTTATTTTGATATCCCATAGACCATATGATGGATCTTGAAACACGTTCTTTGTGATCTTTGAGATATTAAGAACGAGTTTCTAATTCATGGAGAATACAGTCTGCAACCATTAGGGTCATATTAGTTTTGAGACTAATTATGACATTAGACAGTCTACGTCATAAAGAGTCACAAAAGATGCAGTGGGAGTGTCACGAAGGATTCTACTATTTGGTGGAATTAGATGCAACTTATGAAGTATTGACTTATGAAGTTGCATAGTGACCTTATAAATTAGAAGTTTTATATTGGTGTTGTGTTTGCGGTTGTCCGCATAGTATTTTGGATTTGATCCCTGAATACTTGGACAACTCAGTAGCTGTAGCACAATACTGATGTAATGTTTGATTCATATTACTATATAATTTAGATTTTACAAAATATGAAAGATACTGGCTATGGGAAATAATTGGGTTTGTTTGACAAACTCATTATATTATAGCGGACTTACTTCTTGTTGCCTACCTCTTAAGTGCTAGGTGAGCTTTTGAGGGCTATGTGTATATGATACATATTGAGATGTGTATATGATACCGTGGATTGGCACAAGAGCAAGTGGGAGAAATTGTTGGGGTGGGTGCTCAGAGCGCCAATTCGGACCGCATTTAAGTCTGATTTATGAATACGAACATCCCATTTTCCATAATATTACTTTCTTAATGGTTACACCTCTTGTTTTTATATACGTATTCGATCTGATTACGATTAGATTGAAACTAAATATGGTTTAGTGATATGTATATATTAGACAAAGGCCCGATAATATATAATGCAGTACACAGTTACAAAGCTAGTTTGTAATTGACATTGGGAAGTGTCACTGCTAAATGTATATTATCAAATACTGTTCCTGGTCAAGATTCACTAACACGGGTCGGTTAGTCAAATCTGTTGAGACCAGTACATGTCGTATATCGAGACTTGGTCCGATGGTTTATCCCAATGAACCATGAGTCTAGGGACACTCGTATAGATGTGTAGGTGTTTATAATGGATAAACACTAAATGACTCACCGAAGATTCTTAATAGATAGTACACCAACGTCAATAAGAATCTTCTCGGGTTGAGTAGCATAGTGGTCCTTTGACTTGAGATACCACTGTGGATGTATGAGACATCCTTCACACTTAGATGGCAGTCACGTCACCGATCTATTTAGATCAGACCTCCTCCTGTTCATTGGGTGTGGACTGATCCTCAGGATATCCAGTGTGTATCAAGATAGGATCCGTCAGTTCTGTGTACAGAACATAGGTAGTCTATATATAATTAGCAGTCGGTTAAATCTGTGGCCACAGTATACTTCAGAAGTAAGTTCCGAATGTTATTTAGAGATTACTAATAGATACGTCGACGAGAGAATACCTAAAGAGATTTTACGTTTACATCTATATCTCTGGGATTATCCGGATACCTGTGACGGAGGGATTATACATATGCAATGACCTCGACCTGTATGATTCAGCTAGTTTATCTGTGGTCGTCATAATTTACGGGTGGGTAAATTATGGACATGAAATTAGATTTTGTGACGGATATACCTGAATCTAGAGAGTCTCACTAATGAAATATACTCGTAGAGCACTAGGGCGACTTTTATGAATAATGATGATTATTTATAAATCGTTTAATTGTTAAACGAAAAATACATGCAAACGGGCCGAACCGTCATTTCCTAATTAATGTGCATTTGTATTTAATATATGATATTATTAAATACACATTAATAAATTATCAAATAAAGGTATTTGACATATATCATTAATATATGTATTTGAGATATTTAAAGTAAATATAATACATATATTTGAGATATTTGTATTTAATTAATTATTTAATTATTTAATTGTTAAATGATTAATATAATTAAAATATAAATATCTCACCAAATGATAAAGTTAGGAAATGATTATAAGTGTAAATGTTTGACTTTACATTAAAGGAAAATGTTGTCAAATTGGATTTGACTTCCTTGGATATTTATTTTAAATTGTTAAAATTAAATATCAATTACCTTTAATTTATTGTAAATTTCGGCCTACACCTAAAATGAATATAAGTGTTATATTTTTTGAGTTGCAATTGTTGACTTACTTTATTTCATTAAAAAGTTGATGATTACAAGTGCAAGTTGACAAGTTGTAAACTTTAAATGAAACCAAAAATATCTAGGTATTAATATTACCTCAAATTCGGCCAAGGGCTTAAATTTGTGAGTATATATTGTTTTGTTTTCATTTTTTAGGGTTAGAGAAAAGTTCATTAGATACAAAAGAAACACAAAAGTGGTTGAGAGAAAAGTTTGAAGAAAAGAAGGAAAAGCTTGGAAATCTTAAGGTTTTGTAAGTTTTCTTTCAAATCTTCCAACATGAAAAATATTTCTAACATTCTTAGCTTCATCTTGTGTTGCTTTGATGTTGTCTCTCTACTTATAGTTTGTGTTTTAATTGTTGTGAACTTGAATGAAAGATGTGTGTATGTAAGTAGTCTTGAAATGGTTTCAAATGCTTACTTTTGATTCTTTGAAAATCAAAGTTGCCATTCTAGAGTTAGTAAGCCACTCCTTGGTGACCTAGAATTTTTCTAGAGTTATTTCAAAGTGGTGAGGCTTGATTGGTGAAGTATTGAATGGATTAAAGTGTTGGATTTTGTAAATTTGGTGAAATTGGACAATTTGATGAAATTGAAAAATTAGGGTTCATAACCCTCTCCAAATTGGGGCTTTTCATATATGTGATGTATTATGGTATGAATATGATGCATGTAAAATTTTAGGTTGATTGGATTTGATCTTGGCATGTTTTGAACTAAAGGGACCAAATTGCAATTAATTGGAAATTTTGGGGTGCTCACAGCAATTGCTCAAAAATTGGTGATATGTGTGAAATCTGATTTTGATGCATTAGATGTGTTGAAAAACATTTTAGAAATGATTTAGAATCATCCAAAATTGTATTTGACAACTTTTGGAGTAAAATGATCAATTTACAAAGTTTTGGGGTAATTCGGTAATTACCAAGAAATTTGATCTCTTGTGTAATTTTTCAGAATTTGATAATTGGATAATTAAATAAATAATTTTATTTGATAGATCCGAGAAAAATTTTTGAAATCGGAAAATTTTGATTTTCCGCGATTCCGCTGCGTTACCGTTATTCCCCCTTAAAACCCCAACATTTCCCACCAGAAATCCAAGCATGTACTCAGGCGATTTCATCTCATCAGGGAGATTGTTGAGAGAAAAAAGTTATTATAGAGAAAATATCCACATAAGATAATCTTGCAGATTCTATTACTAAAGGGCTGACTCAACAAAAAGCATGATAGGCACACCCGAGAGTATGATGTCCAGATTCATACTAGTTTGCTATAGTGCAAGGGGGAGATTGTTAGGGATATGCCCTATACCCAACTTATGGATGGGCTATATGTACATGTATTTGTAATATTTTCATTAATTAATAAAATGACAATCTTTATTATACGTGTCTTACATAAATTATATGAATCATCAAACACTGTAATTATCCTTCCCCGGTTCAAAAGATCCAGTCATAAGGGTATGATTGGGTCATTTGTTGAAACACATAAAGTTTGTAAAGATACAACAGAAAATCGCCACTCTCTCGGATAATATTTTCTTATAAGATTAGTATTCCAGTTCGCGGGTTGATATGTGTGATCAGTACTTGATAATGTGGCCGCAGCGGAAGAATCATGTGAGATTCCTGGGTTAGCACGATTCATGACACTATCAACATCATACCTTTGACCATATGGGTAGACATTTTTCGTACCCTAGGTCAATAGGTGGGGATACAGTGAGGCAAGGGAATCATATGTAAATCGCATACAAAATGGGTATATATATCTTTCTTTCTCATTTGAGGGCCTTGGCATGTTGCTAGAGTCAACCTTGGTCATTGAAATCGAACGACCATCTGATCGGAGGATAATTTATGTTCGATTAAATTATCATGATTCATTTCAAGTCTAACTTGAGGGGAACCCAAAAGGTCACACACAACAAAGTCGAAATCAATGGTTAATAGTGCACAATACAAATTTAACAACATATATGATTGTTGTAGGAATTGTTTATAAATGGTTCAATGTGTTTAATTATTGAACATATCATTTATGAGGTTCCATAGTGGCTTATGGATTGGTGAATGACGATAGAGGCACTTTGGGAATTGGAATAAATAAATAAATAAATAAATAATGTGAATAGTAATGTGAATAGTACATGAATAGTAATGTGAATAGTAAATTTTTTTATTTGTTATTTGTTTTGAATTCCAATTCGGCCCAAACTCTTATTAGGGTTTTATAATCTCATTACACCACCAAATTATAATCCAATGGCTAAGATTAAATTAGCATTTATCCCACATCAGATTCTTAATTAATTTTGTTGTCTTTGGAGCACCTATACAAACCCAATGAATTCCTTACAAATTTTTGCACCAAACCTTTCATATCTTAGGTTTATATAAGTGATCAACTCTAAAGTTTAAGAGTAAGCCACTGATTTTGAGGATCCATAAGTCTAATTGACTAGAGGAACCTCGAGTTAAAAGTTTTGAGGTATTTGCCTAGGCTATCACCAAGGGCAAAATACCCGTGCACTCAAGGCGTAGTCTTGCTGTTGAGTTTTGGCTTTGGTGTGTGCATCTTTTGAGGCCACACACTTGGGTGGCTCTTTGGAACGTGGAAGAGCTTGCTGAGTTCGAGAAAAGCTTGTAGATTGGAGGGAGGACTTGAGGAGTCTTCAGTTCAAGTAAGTCTTTTTCTTTCTTTATTTTAATTAGAGTTCTTATGATAGTTAGCATGTTTAGGTTTATGTTCTCTGCATGTTTTATGAGTTCTTATGCTTAGAATATATAGTAACATGCCTAGGCTTGTAGAATAATCAAAACAAATGGGTCTTAGGCAAAGGGATAAGGACATCATAATTTGATTTATTAAATTTTCTGCTGCGCACTCGCGGTCGCTTCCCAACACAATATCTTCCTAGCTTGATATGTGAGGGTGGATTCTTGTCTCTTCTTCTTTCCTTCCTTTTACTTCCTCTCTTTTTCTTCTTCTTTCTCTCTTCTCATTCTTCTACGTTTTTCCTTCTTTTCTTCTAATGTTGGGAATGCTAAAATAGTTCCCTTTTTATACTAGGGGATATTTGTAATTTGTATCATTGAAGAAGAGTTTAGAAATTTAGAGAAAGTTTGAGATTTTTCTAGATGGGTCCACGAGTACTATTTGTTGGACAATTATGACCCATAGCGTCACTATTTGTACAGATCATGGTGTTGTTGTACAAATTAACTATGTGACAAAAGAGATTGCTCTCTTATCATTTGTGATTAGATCACCTTAGATGTATAAATGATGAGAGGTCCCTATGATTTGTTCCTGGACGGAGAATGATATGAGATAGTATCAGTCCATGTAGGATAAATCATTAAATATCCCTAGTCAGAGTATTATCGAGATTGGACATCGATAAATACATTAAAGACTAGTATTGCACTTGTGCGCGTTGTGAAGGCACAACGGCATAGTTCTCATATATTTGGGTATTGGATACTCATGCAAGTGTAATAGGAGGTTGTGTTTCACCGATGGTACGGGAAACAGATTCGCTCTGGATAGACCCCCTCGGAATCCCATTGGTAGTATGAATGTGTGTCTATGGGAGTCCGACATCAGGGTAGGTGTATTTGGTCTTAACCTAAGACTTGCACCGCTAATACTTACGACAATCAATATATTTTGGTTGAGGTTGTCCAGGGCTTTAACCGGTTCTGTGTACGCCAATACTGGGTATATTGAGAATCGTAGAGTATTGGGTGTGATGTCAAGACGGAAGTATCACTCCAGTCATAGTGGAGATGATGTCACATATGATACGGTATTAGTGCTCTGAAGTGCTGCGCGGCTATCGAGATATTACGACTAGGTCATGTATATCTGATTATAGAGACTAGTTCCAGACATCCGACATGTGCTTCATACGGGGCATACACAACTCCAGCCCCAGGCCTAGCACGTGACCATCCGATACTAGATCGATATGCACTATACGATGTATACTACACCTGATACAGATCCTTCATTTCTGTAAGGATATTTCCGGAGAATTGGGTAGGCATAGTGCTTTGCTAGAAGCCAACCTTGTCTTGTGAATCGGTAAAACGTAGTACTTGGTACTTACGTGTTCGAATAGTCTGACGACTGTATTTACTGCCAACATATCCGGGGATCTCATGGGTCGCTTCCCAATGATTCACCGATGATGTATGACTCGCACTTTAATTAATCTGGGATTAATTCGATGAGAGAGAAAATTAATCTGGGATTAATTACGGAGATATTTTATCTGGGATAAAATATCGTATAAAGAGAGAGAACGCTTAATTTGGAATTAATCGATAAAATAAATTTAATAGTTAAATTTGACTTTTCTATTTAATTTATTCGAATGGGGTAAATTTAATATATCGAATATATTAATATGAATTGGATTTCATTACGAAATTAAAGTCGGACTTTAATGCGAACGACAACGAATTAATTTAGAATTAACTCGTAAACGACGTTCGTAATATATTTGCGAGGCATCGATATTTGATTAAATTAGATTTAATTATTTAACGACGGAAGTTCGTTTAATCGGATTAAACGGAACCGAGCCGCGGCAAATGTTCGTAGAGATATTTGAATTTTGAATTCAAATATGTAGGGCCCATGTGTGGTAGGTGTACCTACCACCCAACTACCTTGTTTTGCCTTTTGAAAAACCATTTACCCACACCTACCAAGTTTAGGGTAAAAGTGAAATGGTTTTACCAAAAGGTGAACAACAAAAGGGCTAACTCAATAATTATGCATTAGATGAAAATTTGTAAAAACCCTAGACAACTCTCTCTCTCTCCCATCTTCTTCAAGCTCACGCCCAAGGGGCAAAAGTTCACTGTTTTTCTGTCAACAAAAACGTGAGCAGTGGGGAAGCATTTTGTGGATTTTTGGGCAAGATCCAAGTGCTAGCACACTCCTAGAAGACATATGAAGGTGTTAGGGAAACCCACCCACGAGCCGGGAATCGTTAGACGAAGCTTGGAGCTTCAAAACTCAGCTCAAAATCTGATTTTTTAAGACAGTGGACTGCACTGCAGTGGCGCCATTTGGAGGGCAGAATTTCAGTTTTGTTCTTCATCAATCGTCTCAACCGATCGATGTGGGTATTCCGCTATCTCCTTTGATGTATTCACACATGTTTTTCATGCTTGTTATGATCTTGGGACCTAAATAGAAACCAACAATGGCATCAAGAGCCTAGGTTCAAGCATGAAACTTTTAGGGCTTAAAATTGGGTAAACTTGTTTTGAGCATGATTTGATTAAATTGGATGTTTGAGTATTCTTATAACATGTTTAATTAAGTATTGATTGAACAATTTAATGAAATAATGATTGGATCAATTTTTCCCCAAATATTCATGTTGGCCGAATGTAGAAGCATTATGGAAATCTGGGAATTTTTCATTTTGATTCATTGGATGAAGTTGTATGATGTTGGATAATGTTAATTTAGATTGAATTGGATTTAATTTTGAATTGAACAAAAATCCCTAATTTCCTTACCTTGGCCGAATGTGGATGCCCTTTAATGTCTTGGTATTTTTTGATTTTTGATAATTGGATGTGTTGGAAATCATTCGGGATGTTAATTTAATGTTAATTTGGATTTGATTGGATTGAATTTGGATTTGGACAAAAATGCATCCCTTGGCCGAGACTTTGAGCATGGTGAATGGGTTTGATTTTTTCATTAATGTGTTGGACATGTGATGATGATGATGAACATGATTAATTGGACTAATTTGATGTTTTGGAAATATTGATTTGGGTGATTAATCATGATATACACTTTAATTAATTAAATTGGAAATTTGGAATTTGGTAATTTAATTATATGGGCCTTAAAATTGGATTTGGGCTTTTAAAGTTGTAAATGGGCTTATTGGGCTTTGTTGTACAAAGTTGGGTTTAGGCAAATTGGATTGGATCCAGTTGGGCCCAAAACCGCTTCCATAAAGCCCAAATGCGACTTAATGAACCTTTAAAGTTTAATTGGGCCTAATGGGCCGAAATTGATTTCTGGCTTATGGGGTTACTCCTTGATTGGGCTTTGGTTGTCGAAGCCCATGCCTTAAAGAAATTAATTTAAAGCCCATTGGACTTGAATTAATTGACGTTGGACGTTAATCTGGCTTTGAGACCCGTAACGATTAAATTTGGAATTTAAGTCGTAAAAGGTTTATTAATAAAGTGTAATATTTAATTTGGAATTAAAATAGTGAATTAGTATTAAATACATATTAAATTAGATTTAATGTTGTAGTTTACTTTAATTCGAGAATTCGTACTTTGAGTACTTATTCGCAAAAACGAGTTGGCTCGCGCAAAATCAAATCGTTGTTTGAACATTGGATGATCACTAATTATCAGATTAATTAATTTTATTAGATTGATTGATAACATGCTTGTGTGAATACATGGTTGTGATGAATGAATAATGTATATCAGATGGATATTAGTTGGGTGGGGGCAATTTTGGAAATTGTTGTAATAAATTCGATTTAT